>QKQZ01053609.1:0-37815 GCA_003595255.1 Solenopsis fugax | reverse complement strand
AGTTTAATTGCGCACTTATAACCGCGCTGACTCTTAGTAGCCTATTAGTTAATGTTTGTTGTTGTAAAATGTAATGTAGAGAATACAGAGAATGTATCCCTACTAAAAAGATTTTTGGATTCTGGATTTAATGCTGTTACTCTTCTATGTATTACCAGATAAGATTGATAAGGATAATCCATAACTATTGTTGAGAACAAATATTTTATTTTTAAATAGAAAAATTCTTAAATCTAGAATAATTTTGCTGTCCTATTAATTTTTTCAGACAGATTTAGATTAAATAATGAAAATTTGTGCGACAATCATAAGAATAAATTTTTTTCTAATAAAACGAAGGCTCACAAGAGAAACTTGCTTGCTTCATCGATATAAAAAGTACTTCGTCTTGTAACGTAAAGGCTCATAAAAATTCGCTTTACGCGTAAGCAAAGACAAATTATTGCCAACTCTAGCCCATAAGTAACTATCCTTACCATAGCAACATCCCCTTCACCAAAAGCCAGAGTTACTATTAATGGAACCAGAGTTGGCAACTTTGGGTAAAGACTGCAGAGTTTCCCGCGTTAATTATAATCTTAATGTATTGCGTCGATTTTTTCTTATGAGAAAGCGTTTATCCGCACGGTCCCCTCTATTGGTGGTGTTCCGAACTGCGTAGGGTTAATCATCGTGCGTTTTAATATCGAGTAAATTTTTATGTTAAATTTATAAGCTGAAATTTATATATGTTAATCTTATCAAATAATAAGTCCATTTTATTTAATATGACGGAGAAGAATAGGAATTATCGATTTCATCTTTGTCAATTTATTTTTATATTACATAAAGTTGTAAAAAGATTAAATACATAGAAGAATATTTTCATAAGTACAAGAATATTTTAGTCTTGTTATTAGAAAGCCTCAAGAGGGTAAACATGATCTAATTTGATATCCATACTAAAATTTTTTTATTGTATTAAATCTGTTATGTTATCCAGTACAACATAAATAAAAATTTTGAAATTGTTTTCAATTAAACTATTGCATTTATATTATGAACTTTTGATTTATTAGATGCAAACACATTTGGCAAATGTGATGAAAACGGTGGGTGAACTCGAGGAACAACTACGACAAAAGAATTCGCTCCGTTCTTGGATCAATCAGCAACGAGCTCTCTGCGCTGAATGGAAATCACGACCGGCGAAACTGCGAGCAGAGGCTGCCCAGGCCGAGTTGCAGGCAATGAATGAATTACTCACCAATGTGGGCGAGCGTCGCACCCGCGCATTGACAGAACTGTCGATTCACGAAGAAGACCACGACATTGAGGAGGGATTAAACAAGTTGGAAGCTGAATTGACTGATGCTATTGCTGGAAAACAAGCGGCACAGGATTTAATTCAGAAGTATAGATCACAAGTGCAAGATATTCAAACGTGGCTCGATGGTCTCTCGAAAAAGGTCGACATGATCGAGAAAGGTAGTGGACTGACTATCAATCAGAAAATTTCAAATCTCAAAGATATCACTGGCGAGTTTGAGTCTCAGGGAACGGAAAAATTGGCGGAGGTCAAAAAACTGGGCGATCAAGTGATGGACTCGGTCAGCAATCTGGATTCTCAACAAATAGAAGAACAAATCAAGTCAGTAGAGAGACGATACACTGACATTAGTAAGAAGTTGCAAAGAAAAGCCCAAGTCTTGGAGATGACGGCACAGGGCATAGAAGCAACCAGGCGAGAGATTGAAGAGAATCGTGAGTGGATCGAGCAGAAAAAGCAACAGGTGAAAATGCCGGAGTTGCTTGGCTTTGAAAGCAAACAGGCGGAAGAAAGACTCCTTACTCTCAAGGTAATTCTTCATTTGTTTTTTTCTTCAAAGAATGTTAATGTATATTATTCTTTAATTATAATGTTATGTTTACACAGGCTATGCTGAAAGAGGCGGATGGAAAGCAATTGATTATAGATACGTTGGAAAAGAGAGTCGGAAATATGCAAAACGAATTGGAAACTAGCGAGCAGCAGCAATTAGAAGCCGATACGAGATCTTTGCGCGGCGAACAGGTCGAGTTATGCACCATTTTGAGGGAAGAAATATCCGTCGCGAGTGCTGCGGCTGATGCACGTCGCAAATTAGAGGCTGATATTGAAAAAGTACGAAATTGGATTAGGTCCAAAGGCAACGACTTGAAGAAACTCAGTGGATATCTGCCTCTGAGAGCATCCAAGGTTGAGCAAGATATTGCACAACATAGCGGATTGGAGGCAGATATTAACTCCTTTAACGAAAGCAACCTTAAAGATGTTCTTAAACAAGGGCACAGCTTGCTGAAAGATTGTAATGCAGACAGTCGCGCCAAACTTCAAGCCCTTCTGGACGATCTAAGTAGGGATTACGAGGAATTGAAGAAGGAGGCAAGAGAAAAACAAGCCTCGTTAGCAGATCTTCTTCAGGGACGTAAGGCTTTTGAAAATGAGTTGGACAAGTGTCAACGATGGATTAAGGAAGCTGAAGTGGCTACTTCTTCCGAATTGCGACCTTCCAGTCTTGATATTCTTCGTGAACAACTTGCTAAAGTATGTATCTCTTATAAATAAAAAAAATCAATTATTTCTAAATTGGCTACTGAAGTTATATTTAAAAGGATATCTAGAAAAAAATCTTTGGATACATGTATATTCTTTGCAATGTGTATTTGACAGTGAAACTGTTATCTGTATAAAATTATTTAGATAATTATCTAGATAAAGAAATGTGGACTTTGTCTAATCTTTATCTAGATTATTAGAATGTATATTATCTCCATCCTTATCTTAGATAAAAGAAATTTTATCTTTATCAAATTATCTAAGTTAATGTGAACAACATCAAGTATGAAGTACTGTCCTCAGCTTCATGCTCTAAGTTACATTTATCTTAATAGGAGAATTTTTTGAAATGATGACAATAGATTGCACAAATCAAAAAATAGTAGCTCAATGTAATAATTGCCTCAAATCTATAAGTGGTTCAAAAATGTTTTCAAAGAACTTTGTTAGAATTATTTTATAATGTGAGTTATATATTCCTTCTATATTTTTCAACTGTGATTTTTATTTGCCTATTGATCCAAATTGATTTAAAAGGAACATTTTTTGTCAATTGACATTTAAAACACTCTTATTTTTAAGAAATAAAAATATATAAATAGAAATAAGAATATATTGTTTTTATATAGTTTCTTAAATTGTTTTGCTCAACAGCGATATCCTCTTAAAATTATCTAACTAAATTATCTACAATATAATTTTATCTTTGTCTAGATAAATTTAAAATTAAATCATCTTTATCTTATCTAAGATACATATGATATATTCATTTTTATCTAGATAATTTTAAGTTATCTAAACATAACATTGATCTTTGAAGAATATTATAAGTATTTCTTCCTTTTCAGTACGACCGATTGATGAAAGAAGCACAAGAGTATGGTGATGACATAGAAAAGATAAATCAACAAGGAAAATCAATTTTGCCGACTGTGAGCGACGCCGATAAGCAGGAATTGAGCGAACAATTGAAAAATATGAAGGAAGCTCACGGACGAGTGGCCGGTGTGATAAATGAGCGAGCAATCGCGCTTCAAAAGAGTATAGATGACGCCGAAGAAGCTGCAACGCGAGTGGCAGAGGCAATTCAATTTATGACAAATATTCAGAAAGAACTTCACGACCTGAACAAGCCAATCGGTGCTCGTGTGGAAGACGTGGAGGGAATGTTGGTCGCTTACGAAAGGATCTTGGACGATCTCAAAGCAAACAAGGCTAAATTATCTGATCTTCAATCCGCTAATGTGGGCGATCTGCATAGTGTATTAGCCCAACAAGACGATCTAATAAGAGCTCTTGAAGCGCAAATAGCGAAACTTCGTCAGCTGCTGTTACTACGACAACAATTTATCGCCTTAATTGCAGAGATTACTACTTTCATTACCAAGTATACTGAAATTGTTCGGGATATCGAAAAATCCGGACAAACCACGGAAGAAAAAATTAAAAGGTATTGTAACTGATGTACATAATATAAAGAAATAATGTATCTTGAAATTTAAGTAAAAATTTGATTTTGCCATTTTAAATAAATTAATATAATAACTTTTTAAATATTATTATATGTTAATTAAACTTGTTAATTAAATACAAATTCAACAAGAAACCTATATACGATCGTAGCTAGATCTTAGTGCTATATTTCAGCAGCTACGACCGTATAAGGCTTTCTTGTTGAATTTGTACATTATCGGTCGAATATTTCAGTTGTTAATTAAACTTGTATACATTCAACAGGTACGACGACGCTATATTAAAAATTCAAGAATGCGAGGCTACTCTCGCTAGTGCGACGGATAAAGGACAGCAAATAGCGGCGGAAGGTTCGGTCGTGGACAGGAACAACGTGACGGAGCAGCTGCAATCGTTGAAGCAACAATTACAGGCTCTTCGAAGAGCAGTGGAGACGCAAAGAGAGCAACACGAACTGGCGGCAGCCGAGCATAGAAGACTCGCTAACGAATTGGCGGACATCCTTGACTGGCTTGAGAGCAAGGAGAAGGAAGTCAAATCCAGACCGCTGTTGGAGAGGGATCCGACGAGCGTCAAAGAGGAATTGAAGAAGCATCATTCTCTTTGCGCTGATGTGAACGAATATCTAGACAGAATCAGAAATCTGAAGGAATCACTGCGGCATGAAGAAGGAATGCCCGGATCCTTGAAGGAGATGCTGAGCGAGGCGGTTTCCTTGTTGACGTCTTTACCGCGAGAGATGGAAGAGCGTGGAAATTATTTCGAGACTAATATGCAGATGAGATTGGATTACGCGGCTCTCACGGACAAGCTGCATAGCTGGGCTCGCGAAGCTGAGATTCGGCTCGAGAGCAACAAAGAGGGTCTCGATTTTGAAAATATTCTCAGTGATCTGGAAGAACATAAAGTGAGAAGTTCTCCTTATTCTTTTTTTAAACTACATTATTTCAAGTACTTAAATAAAGAAGTTAGAGAATAAGTTTCTGTTGTTAAAAAAACTCTAATAATTTCCTGGATAAATAAGTTTAATTCAACTTCTGTCACATTTTTAGATATACTTCAGCACCGAATCTTCGATTCGCGAGCTCGTGTCGCAACAGATTCAACAGGTGGCAGACAAGATCTGGCCGTCTTTAGACAGTTACGAGCAGGAAGAACTAAGCGCCCAACAACAGCAGCATACTCAGTTGTTAAAGAACACCCTCAATACGGCTAAGTCGCAACGTTCACGTCTAGAACAGGGTGCAGACATGTGGAAAGATTATACCCAGAGTTTGGAACGCGTTCGTGCCGTCATCAGCAGAACCAGATTCACGGATGAACCAGTCACTACATTAGCTGGATTGCAATTTAATATTCAGAAAATTGCGCATGCCATCAATGACATTCAGGTGAGTTATAAAACAGCGTAGATAAATAATTAATTCTTTTTTTATGAGCAACTATATATTTTTTAAACTATAAGACGGAATTAAAAAAAATTTTTTCAAGTCATATTGAGTTTGTATCTATGATGTTTCTAACGAGACATTTTTCACGTACAAGAAAAATGTTTTACAAATTATAACAAATTCTTCTTTACACACACACTCGCATATGTATATTCAAAAGAATTATTTATATTGCTTTATTTACGATATAATTGAATGCATTCAGAAAAGAAGTGTTTAATTTTAGGATATTAAAATGCTTTATTTCTGTCTCCATGTTTTAAATATTTAAAAATATTTTAATTTTAAATGATGTTTAGATTTAAACATCAAAATGTTTAAAGCTGAAATCTTTGGCAGCGCTTCAAACCTTTTAGTTTTAAAACTAAAACATTTTTAAGTATTTAAAAAATAGAATATAATATAGAATTATAAATTATTTATAATTTATAATTCTATATTATATTCTATTTTTCTATATTATATTCTATATTATTAATATAGAATATAATATAGATTAAAAATAGAATTTAAAAAATAGAATAGAACAGAAATAAAATATTTAATATCTTAAAATTAAATACTTCTTTTCTTGAATGTGATAGTGATTAATCAAATGCTTTTCTAACGTACTTTTTTAATTATAATTTTCAAGAATCAACAATTTGAGTTGGATCTTCTTAACGAACGTGGACGAGAGGTCCTTCGACTTGCAGACGTTAACAATAAGACAGCGATAGAATCGCAACTTTCCGAAATCAATTCGGAATGGCACGAATTAGTTTCGGGTCTCAAAGGACGTAAGGATACTCTCGAGGCGTTATCGCGACACTGGGAAGATTTGGAAACGCAGTGGACCGTTATCGAAACGCGAGTGACTGCGACTGAGGAGAAAAACAAACTCGTCGATACAGTGGTGCGGTCGAAACAACATTTACAGGATACCGTTAAAGCATTAGAAGTAAGTAATGATTTTTCTAATGCGAGAAAATAATAATTCTTTTACTGGGGAAAAGTTAATTCTAGACAATATTAAATGTACAATTATTATCGGAATTGGTATTAGAATCTCCACTACATGTTTCATATTTCACGAATTAAATCAATTACATAAAAATAGCTAAAAATATTGAAAGTGGGTTAAGCATGTTCTGTAGTTATTGACATGTGCGCAGATATAATGTACCTTGTATAATAATAGAAAATATGCACGTCACGCGAAGCATATTTTTTGATTCTTTAAATGCCTTAAATGTACAATGTCGCATTTTATGTGGATACACATTTCTTATCGATTTACCGTGCGCCAGGGGTATACACAGATATACAATTAGTTCTGTCTTTCTCTCTTCCTGGTTCACCCTCTTTATAAATGCCGAACGTGTCAGACTTGCACAGCCAGGCACCACAGGTGCTTGGTTAACTACCTCAGTCGCTCACGAATTATCAACTCGCGATGAACGCTTGTGAACCGCACCAACGATATTTTTACTTTTATAAAATATACGTCAACGTTTTCAAGAGTAGATATTTTAATTTGAAATTTAATATGTATTAAAAAATTAAAATGTTATTAAAAACTTTTTGGACATAGTGCAAACTGATGAAGATAGTTAATACGCTTTTTGATGTTGTTGTGGATAGGAGCTTGTAACGGAAGCTGAAAGACTTAAACCTGTGGCGGAAGAAGTAAAAAGCTTAGCGGGACCTGTGCTCGCATATCTCTCAGCGTTTACGGAAGAGCCGGCACGAAGTCTCGAGGAACGCCTCGAAAAGCTACAAAAATCCGTCGAATCGTGAGTGAAAGCGCAACATTTTGTTTTTTTTATATCTGCTGTGAGCATGGACCAGCACCATATTACATTATCGCTAGCCAAATACGTCAATCTGATATTATCTTAGCTAGCAGATAATAAAACATCTCTACAGACTTCCGATAGATTAATGATATAAAAATAATAGAGTATATGACTTTAACAATTAATATTTATTTTATATATCCTAGCAAAATTGTATATCAAACACTCTCTTTCATTTCGGATTTATAAAATTATATTTTTGAATTTTAATATAATAATAATAACTTTAGCGAAGTGATATCAATGATATATCATAATATTTGAAATAAAGTACATATATTTTCATTATTATTTATAACATTGAAAATAAAATTGATATTATTAAAAATTTAATTTAGAGTTAAAAATTTTTTTATTATTATATTCGTCTGACTCTATTACATGTTACTTTATATAAGATTATAAAAGTTTATGGTTCTTGGGCTGGCAAAGGTGCTATTAAGGTCCTTCTGCGAACAGATTTGCATGTGCATGCATAATTGTGCATTTGAGGCTTCTGCTTATATGTTTCCTTTTTCTAAGAATATTATACATTTTCTATTTCAGCAATTCTACATACTGTTCTATTCGTATTAATGTAATCAGTATTTCTAGTATTCCTTCAGGTGATCATATCTTTTTAATTTTGTATTAGTATATATTTTTATTTTATATATTTTAGTGGTAACAAATAATATTCGAAATTAGTGTAAGCGTAGGATAAATGGCTCAGTTACTAATAGTATCTTGAATACTGGAAATTCGATTTTAAATGCTTTTTCAAATATATAAATTAAATTAGTCGGAATGTTTATTTTCAAATTTTGCAAAAGATTTACTTAGACTTAAATGATCTTTTGATTATATAAATTATATTATTCAGGATGTTTATTCTTTTAAAGTTTGTAAAAAAAATTTCCTAATGATTCTCGGATACGGAATTTTATTCTAAACAGATAAGATTAGAGAATTTATTATGCAGCTTTGAAATATTTTTATTTTAATATATCTTTTAACGTTTCATGTAATCGCAAAGATAAGCCACTTAAGTTTTGAATATTAAATTTAAAGTACTAAAAATTAATAATGTAACTAAATGGCATATAACGATCTATTTCACAATATTATACTCCACAAAATTATATTTTATAATATTCTGTCTCACTGGATTTAGCCCACTGGAAATATAGAATTCGAAACATAATTAAACACATATAATGGCAATTTGGAATGATGTATTGCTTTCTATCATCACTGATTATTTAATAAAAACTTATGAATCACACATGAATGTATATAGATGTATATTGTATTTATTGCTAATCAACAATCGATATTTTATAACACTATTAAAAAAATGATAAAAGAAACAATTTTGTCAGAAAGGAAAATAGAACGTAAATTTAAAAGCAAAATTCTAAAAATTTACCTGAGTATTAATACAATCCTATAAAAATCTATAATTTAAAGAAAGATAAAAAAATGAAATTTCCTAAAAGTTCCAAGCTTTTTGGATTTTTTCCGGTAGTAAACACCTGTTATTACATAATGTATTTTAATTTTACTTGAATTCTTAAGGTATTCTCCAATTATTGTTATAGAATTTCATTAAAAATAAAATTTTAATCTAAATAAAAAAAAACATTTAAGACTGGATTTCCAGCATTTGGGACACTGTGCCACTTACACTACATCTGTTTCTTTAATTTTAATGTTGTACATTTAAGGGAAGATTGTTAGAAATTCTGAGATTGTTCCTTAATAAGTAGAAATACCGACACGGCGCAAACATATGCGACAATTTTGATAAAGATTTTCAAGGTTATCCTACCACGTCGCATCGTCGTTCAAATCATTGCCAAAATTCTACGTGAACGAATCGACCTTTCAGTTGCAAAGTCAGTGGTAAAACAGTCAGTCAATGGGCGAGGAAACTAAAGTACTCGTAAAACCCGATAGTGCAATTATTTTAAAAGAAGATTGTTATAACATATCATAAATAAATAACAAATATTATTTTAAGAAGATTCACGTTCAAAGTGTGAAGAAATAATGGTGAACAATTTTGTGAAAATTACTAACGCGGATAAAAAATGTCCATGTCATTTATAATTATGTCTTTCATCACAATAGATGCCGTTATATATCGCGATAAAATATTCGCAGATATAAATTTCCAGTACATTATTATTCGTTATGCTCGTACTACTCCAATTCATGATTACATAATGTTGCGTAAAAATTACAAATCATACATGATGACAATTACGACGCAATGTGAATGCTGATCCAAATTCGACGTAATAGGACTGACATAGCAAAACGGAATATAAATAGAGTGCAGAAGTGTAAACACCTCGCAGACATTTTCACATTATATATTATACACGCATTACACTCAGAGAAGAGAATCGTATCAGCAACTATAAATTTGTAAACAAATAATATCTCAACTATGTATTACAAAATTGTCATAAAAACCATAAGTTATATAAACTAAGAAACATACAGCAATATTAATCATTTATAGTAAAATTGTTGGATAAACTAGAGAAAAATAGCAATACAAATACAAGTGAAAAATTGAACCAACTGACAATGAGATTCAAACTTGGGATCCCTCGTTCTCATTGCTAGCATTTAATTAAGACATTGCACCACTGCTCTACTATCATAGTTATTTCGGTCGTATACTTAATTTGTACTTAAATTGGAAGTAATTCTCATAATTTTTATTATTTGCTTTTTATTATTTTTGTTTTTTTTATATTATTTTTATTATTTGTGTAAAAGTCTATATAACTAATTATAGTTTTGAGGTGCTATTTCACTATAAACTAATAGTTGCACAAATATTGTTGCCGTGATGATACAAACTATTTTATAGTTATTGCAACTAAAGTTAACAATAAAATAGTTTATTGAACTATATAAACTGATTCTACATATAAAATTTGTCACTTTTATAGTTGCTACCATGAATTTTTCTTTGAGTGTAACATATCCCAGATTTAATGAACTATCTTGCATTTATGACTTCTTTGGCTAACGTAGATCTATTTCATTCCGGTGAAAATATCTAGGAAAGACAAACGAAGCAATATATCATTTATTACAACATCCCACTCTTTAAATATCTATGTAATTGACATTCTCTAACTTGGATCTTTTAATTGTACTTGAAATTCGACGAGGATTCAGATTTTATATCACGGACACCTAACTTAAAAGCTGTTGTATTTATGGTGTTTTTCTTTAAGAAACAAATCGACACATTTGTAATCAAATCGAAAGAGTAATAATCGCGCCTTTTTTCAACATTCGCATATGCCAAGTCACGGCGCGCATACACACAATTAGCATTTAGCCATGATCGCCGATATTTATCGATCCATCGTCGCTTCATTACGCGCGCCGCGCTACGTCACCACCAAATCTGTCATATGACGTAATACGAACCGTATAACACCGTATAAACACTCGATATAAGATGGTTACAGCCGAAGAAGGTCGATATGTGTGTCCGTTCTCAGACGGGAAACGTATCCATGGCTCCCTACCATACTTTTCGTCGCCCCGAGTATCATCACGTGTCAAGTTCATCCAGTCATCATTGTACCGGCATCGACGACGCGTCGCGCCCGATGCCGACAATCGCACTTGCATCGTGTTGCATCTCCGTGCAGCATCATCGACGCTGATCACTACGCGATCGAGCACTCGCGGATGACGCCGGCGCGCGACGTTTTGATGTTTTGCCAGTTGGCGGATTTTGTCATCGAGCATGACGTCTCGTCTCGGTATTTACGTTCGATTCCGCGTGCATTGTGTTATTGTCAGTGCGGGAGTGGCGTAATTATTATTTGCATGCAGAACGCGACACGCGAATGAGAAACTCTGGTGAAAACTGACAGATTTGGACA
This sequence comes from Solenopsis fugax, assembly GCA_003595255.1. NCBI lineage: Eukaryota > Metazoa > Arthropoda > Insecta > Hymenoptera > Formicidae > Solenopsis > Solenopsis fugax. The sequence goes on along the minus strand of QKQZ01053609.1, from coordinate 26,573 downwards.
GACATGAGCTTACGTTTCGGGAGACAGATTCTTCCGAGGTACGGAAATTTTTTTCTCTTCTTTTTCTCGTTCCCATTATCAATGGAATATCAACGGAAGCGATTATGTTGATTAGATGGGGAAATATCCGTGGATATTTATAATACGTCCCTCAATCACGACTCCATCAAGGCGATTACTTAAACTTGCGAAATACTCATCTATTATACGACGTAAACGTCGTCATTTCGCATGCGCGTAAAACAGAGCGAAATACATTAGCATGATATCGACACACACGTGTATCGAATGCAGAATCAGAGATAAATTCCAATCGGGAATGATTTATAATTGATTACAAATGAAAATACTTAAACTTGTATTATACTTTCATATCTTGCTATTGAGAAAACCGGAGAAAACATTTGTAGTATTTCGTAAAATTTAATTTTCTCAGGCATATGCTCCGTAAAATACTTCTCTAAAATTAATTCCTCTTTCTATAATTGATTAACAATGAAATATAAAAATTTTATGTATTTAGCGGGGATTTATTTAACAAGGAAAGATTATAAAAAATAAAATCCCAATTGAAAAGAAATGGAACTCTTGCAATACATACAAAATGTTCTAATACGTAATAAACTATTCTTTTTTTTTTCTTACCACCTTCATCATGAAAGGGTAGAATCAATCTCTAAAGAGTAATTCATTTTTCACTTTTATTATTCACCTACAAAAGGAGATAAAACAAAAAATATAGAAAACATTTGTTTCTTTTAATTAAGTTTCTCGATTAGAAGAAAACTTATCGAAACTAATTGTTTAATAATAAAACAGAAATGAAAAATGAGCCAATTTTCAGGAATTGGTTTTATCTCTTTAGGATAAATTTGAGCAGCAAAAAAATAGTTTATTATATATTAGGATAACTTCTATGCATTGCGAAAGCTTCATAATTTTTTGAATCTTTCTTTGTAAGAATGAATAAATTGCAACGCATAAGATATTTACGATCTGTACAGTACCTTAATTTTAGTGTCATCGGTAGTTCACTGACCAATCGTAGGATGCGTCAGATGTCGATTAAATCCTCATTAAATATAGATTTGTTGTCTGAAACAAAATCAAATGTTACATCTAAATCGTTATAACATACCTTGTACTATATATATGATGCTAGATGTGACATCACATATGTATCTATAATACATGATGTAATAGGATGCGCCATAATAGCCGGCACGCGACTGCGGCAATTTTAGAACGTGTATCTAAATTGAAACAAAGTTTATTAAACAATAGAGGAAAATCACTGAGATACCGATACACCACTTTGTTTTTTAGATTGTATTTCTTAAACAAAAATTAAAAATAAAACTTTTGAAACGCAAATACAAATCAGAAAGAGTCTTCTATCAGATACAGCAGTTTTTATGAAATTATTTGAATTTTGTAATAATTAAGTTTTTGGTAAGCAAAAACGAGCGTAACAAAATTAGCTTCAAAACCGACATAATAGATAATAATGCTATATTTTTCTGTTCTTTTCCTTTAACATGAATCATCTGTACAAAATACAAGTTAATGTATATAAGAATTCCTAAAAGAATTTCTTACATTTCGATACAAAACTTTTTTGTCGATTTATACAAATATCTTTTATTATTTTGCAACGTGTTGTGCAAAATAAAAATAATAAATTAGGATATTAATTTAATAAATCTCATAATGCTATGCCTTTTTATTGAATCCTATTAGGTTATTACTGTCTTATAGTTTGTCTTATTGATAGATATGCCTGTTTACGCTGTATCCCAATTTTATGTTTAAAACCGCATTTTGAGAAAAATAAGAAAGAGAAAAATATAAATGAAACAGTTTTAGAATGATGTAAACAAACTACACAACGTGTAAAATGATTTAATATTATCAATATACTTACTATTGTTTAAACTAAGCCAATTGCAAAAGAAAATCGTGCAAGTTTTATTCTTGCTTTTGAAGAATCCGTTTTTAGTAGATTTTAAATAGAAAAAAAGGCGAATGTATGAATTATGAGTTTTTATGTCTTCAATTATCTAAACAAATCGTTTTTATCAATATTAAAAGTGCAATGATTAGTTTCCGAGAAATAAGGAGGTGCCGTTTTAGGAGACTTGCGTCAGTATTGGCGACTTTCTTCTAATAACATAGGCGAAATTAAAGATGTTAAAAGTTGTTCAAGAATTATAAATGGTTTCTTACGTAATTTTGTATGCTGAACACAAATATGACTGCAGAAATTGCCTATCACATCAGGTTTTCGAGAAATGGACTAAAATACAATAGCCTAAAAATGACGATTTTAACTACATTTAAAAAATATTACAGAGAATACAAATTATTTCTAATATTTCGATGGCTTCATATAGTATTATCCTTCCTTTTCAAAATCAATTTTTGTTTGTCAACGTGCGACTCTCTTTTTGAGATATACCAGTTAGAATTTACTTAGAATGAACTTTTGAAAGTATATAGGAGTATAGCCCTTTAATAACCAACTGTAGGAACTGAGCACTAGCACAAGTAAACTGAATATATTTAAAAGAAAGAGAATTTTGAAGGTTTCTAATTTTGAATCTGTCAGATTTAAATTTCAAAATTACAGATTTAACATGATGGACATCTAAATTTTATATAATTTAAATTTAATTTCTTTTTTCAATTACTAGAATATGAGAAGACTTAACATAATAAGTTAAATTAGGCTTTAACTTTGACTTTTAGCTTACAAACGAATTCACATTATACATATACTTAAAACGGAAAAAATTGGTTGCAGTAGCAAAAATCTATGACAGCTAAATTTCAGCTGTAATATATGAATAGTTAAAATTTTAGCAGCATAATTAAATTTAATTAGCTGCTGGTATTAAAGGTAAAGGTCATCAAAATTTAGCTGCGACATACTTTAATGAATAGTTATGAATAGCGCGTTGCAACTATTAAATTCCCTGTGGGAGACACAAGTTTCGGTATCTCTGATGGATACCACGGCAGATTTAAATATCAAGTTTTTGCATTAATTTTTAAGTAAAAATAATCAAAATTTACTGTTCAAGTTCACTTTATTTTATCTTTATTTTGGAGTCTAATTTTGAGACTTCAACTTTGAGAAAGTATTCCTTTCATGGAAGGAATCCTCTTGCTTCAGTACATTTTGTTGGAAACAAGAGTGAAAGATTTCATAATGCTGCGTCTTTTATTCTATATTCTGCTAGTCTTACGAGAAAAATTCCAATGTTGAGGATGCTGTCATTTGTTTGCAGAAGAGTGACTTGTTGCGACTAGTTACGTCTGTTAGCTAGAATAGCAGATTTCAGTTTGTAATCGATATGATCATAGCAGACAAGTATATTTTCTTCAGAAATCGATGTAGTAATAATCATTTTTTCTGCAGTGATAAATACAGTTTTAGCAAATCAGAATTAGCTGCGCCGAAAAATTTTCTCTTCGTGTATATTCTACCGTTCAAAAGATTGAGTGATCATATTTTTGTACGAAATAAAAGATCGTTTGTAAATATTATGAAAGCAACCGTTTATAATGAATGTTTATTGACATTGACGACTACTTTAAGTCAGAACCAACTCTCTATGCCCATGTCTAAGAAATTCTTGCTATTATCTATTCTTGAGTACTTACTTTGTTTTCGCCTCGTACGGATCACAGAAATATGATGTTTACTCTCAATTCCGATGTGTAAATAAAAATTATTTTTAAAAATTAATTGATTGAATGTCCAAACTTTGCTTAGAAAGTGATTAAAAATAAAGTAATCGTTTTGATGAAGTAAAAATTTGATTTGGAATTGTAATTACCTGAGAGTTTTTTGTTGTTCTTGTTTCAATACATATTATTTGGTAAGTTTTAGATTGTAACAAGTAAGTTTACTATATAAATTTTGCTGTTTTTATCTGAAATTTTTGATCGCTTCCAAACTTTTGGACGATAGTAGTGTATACTCTATACTTTTATGCTATCAAATGTTCTAACTTCTAACTGATATATCTTGGCTAAAAAATCGCATGTTGGCAAAGAAAAATTGATTTTAAAGACAAAGGATTTTAAAAACGAAGAAAAGGGCTATAGTTTAAATATTGGACATAATTTACTATCTCTGTAATATCTTTATGAATATCAAAGTTATCATTTTTGGGTCATTTCATTTTCTAAAAAACTCGACGTGATATACAATTTTTGCGGCCAGATTTGTGTACTGCGCACACAATTACATAGGATATTATTTATAATTCCCAAACAACAAAACCTCGCAAATCTGTGTAATTTAAACTAGACCGTTTAAGTGAATCACATAAATTAAGTACAAAAGCGTTAATTAAAAAATTGGTTTTATTGCGTCAATTATCCGATGGAAGAAAGATAAAATATTTTCGATAATATTACATTCTTAGAAGCAACTACATTTCATAATCTTTATTTACAAATATTGTTGTGAAATTTTTATAAGTAAACTTACAATGGATAATATTAATATTTCTTTTGACACAATCGACATATTTCAATTCAATAATAAATTTTCTTTTAGATCAATAGATATTTCGCTCGTTGTTTGCAATACATTCATATAATAATGAATATCGGTCAATTACGAGCAATTATTGGGTCGTATTTAAATAAGAGAATAGAATTTTTCCCGAAAGAATATATTAAATTATTTCCGAGGGAGTAGCCACTCTTAAATTCTGGTGTACAACCTGTTAGAAGTTCGTTGAATTCTTTGAAGTCTATTGAATTCCTTGAAGTCCGATGAAGTCCGGTATAATTTGACGAATTTCATGTGTTATACCATGAATTTTTGGCTTTTATAACGAATTTTTGGTTGAAATCAGTTTATCAGTTACTAAAGAGTGATTTTTGATTACCTTTTTTTTTAGGAAGATTTTTTAGTAATCGTAATGAATTCCAATGAATTCCGACGAAAGTCCGATGAAGTCCATTGAAATCCACAGTCCATTGTACACCTATTTTTTAAGTGATTACCTCCTCAATTATTTTTTCTAGATGATATTTTTCGAATAATTAACGTTTTATTTTTACCTATATTTATTTATAATATTATTTATACTGTTCACCAACGTATTTATCTAGACATTTTTAAATAATAGTATACGTGCATGTAATTTCAATTACAATTTTAATTACTACGTTATTTTGCTGTTATGACTCGTGTTATTTCATTGTGATAGTCATGCCGATTAAAACGTATACAATACGAATGGACTTATAAATCTGTCGATTCAGCCAGATTGAATCGACAGATTTATAAGTCCATTCTAAGATACACGTTCAAACCTTCGGAAATATATTTTCATCGAAAGACTGCGCAATAAATTATTTAAAAAGTACACGAAGTCATAAAGAGATTTGTAATAACGAGCTCTGTGACCGAAATTGACCATTGTGACAAATTCTGTTACAAGTTTGCGTGACATGGCCATCACGTGTTTTTAACACGTCATTATTTAAAATCATCCCGTGGAGTCTTCTATAACTCTCCGTAACCCATTGGCCTTACTTCTTCTTCACCGGCCGATTATTCTTAGGACTCGGTTCTTGGCTAGGCAAACCGATTCTAAGACCAGGCCGCATGCGTCGCGGCGCCTCGCCAATGCAAGGCGTCTCGACTGGCGTCTAACGCTAGCTTAGGCGACTATATCCCTCCAATAACGTTTCGAACCGCGAACGCTGCTGTTTGGCTTGATAGTGCCGCGCCATACTGTTATCCGGCTAAACGCGAGAGCAAGGATTAAAGAGAGAATTAAGCGAGAAAAAAAAGAGAAGAAAGTGAGAAGTTCGCGCTCGGTTCGCGCCGTCCACTGTATCGCGAGAACGCGAATATCGCGCGATTACTGCAACCCAGATACATAGGTACATATGTCGCTCCGATTTATCGCACGATTGCGATATCGTTCGTACAGATAGATCGAGAGTGATTTCATTCGAACGCCGCCGCCGCCGGTAATGAGAAATTTTTATGACATCTATACGACGATCAACGAAATAGAGGTTCGTGCGCACATGAACGCAATCATGAGCTGCACGATCGATTAAGCTATCGCGGATTATAACGAGATCGCGTGAGAACAGATAATCGTTTCACACCCAAACTCATAGCGCTGGAAATAGATCACTGCGTGTGAACGTTAATGGGTCTTCGAAGGAAACTCATTTCGGCGATGAATTTGATTCGACTGTCGCGGCACGCAAATTTATCGTTCTAATCTCACTCATTTCAATTGCGCAATTTTCATCACTGGCCGCTGACACGTGAATGAACGTGCGAAATAAAAGTATTGTATAAATTTGGACAATTAAACTCGCAAAAGGCCTACATTCGTCAACATTAAAAGAAAATTATTGAGAGTGAAGTCGAAGAAGTTTCCATGTGATTTACACTACTGATCCACAGATTACATCATAGATTTCCTTTTCATCTTCGTTTTTTGTCTGTATTCCATGTGTCATCTGCCGGCCGGCGCGATGATGTCATCGTAGGAAAAGAATCGTTGTGCACACTGAAGACAATATTGACATCGAGAACCTTGGTCATGTATTTCGCGAATGACGTGACAAAATCAGCATACGTAATCGCCAATTAACAGTTAATGTCAACTCAAAAGATGGTATATTGCAGTGCGATAAAATTAATTGTAATTAATGAGGTTTTGATCCTTAGGAAGCGGACGAAAGGAAAAAGACGAATCGTAATAAATTTTAAACTTGCAGTTTTGCGCAATTCTCCGTTCGAGAAACGAAAGTATGTCATCAATGAAAAAATAGATCGTCTTAGCGCTGACGAATCGAAATTGTGTACCTTCCTTCCGAAAGGACGATGACAGCATGCGAGTTCTTGGCAGATGACATCAACGTTTAAATTATTCTTTACTACCTGTGTTGATTCTGCAACCGGCAGCAAAAAATCATATAATTTGCGCTGTTCGTATTTAAAGAGGAGACTCTTCTGCATTCAATAAGAAAAAAAGAAAGGAAATTCTTTAATATAAAGTGCAAAATTATATTTGTTGTCAAAGTCTCATTGCTAAGAAATCAGATGACATTTATATATTTCTCTAGTTTATTCGATAAAAAAATTAATAAAAGAAAAATATTTCATTTTGAGATGCATCGATTACGTTTCGTTTGAAGGCTGAAAATGAAATAATTGTTTTGTAAAATCCTGTGCAACACCTTCCTCGAACAGTAACTTCCTCGTAGTGTACTGCGAGTGTGAACAGTCGACCAAACTCCCATTGGTACATACTTCCTTCGTCTACTTTTAGCCAAGGCTGCCCCGACTGCGCGACTTCGCCTGGGATCGGGCCAGCCGAAACACAGCGACACGCATTTCCGATTCTAAATTCGTCTCACCTCACTACGAATGATCGCTTAAGGCTGATCGTTCCATAACATTTTTTCCACGTGGAATTTTAATATGTTTAATATATTATTTTAATATATTTAATATATTATAATATGTTTGTCTTGAACATATATGCCTGTTACACTAGGAAAAATGTTTTATTGTAACAACAAACAATTTGGTGAAAATGTACCAGACTTTTTACTTATTCCAAACAAATATTTTCTTTTATCTACATTTCGCAATAGTAACTAAATTTGTTGTTATATAAAACAAAATATAAAAATTTAGTGCCTTCAGTAAAAGCTTTACTTGAGGCATTTTTAAACAGCAACCAAATATTTTGTTTGATATATCAGAAAGTTTGTTTCTGCGAAATGCATGTAAATAAAAAATATTTGTTTATGCTAAATACTTGTATATATTACCTAGTATATATTAATTAGTTTTTGTTTATTAAAACATTTTAACCAAATTATTTTTCCTAGTGTACTTATCGGAGCGACATATCAGTAAGTTATGCTTCACGGGTATGCAATATGTTCTAATCAATGATAAAATAATCTATTCTTATTTACATTTTACGCTAGAAAAAAAATTAGTGTCTACAGCTGTTTAGTTCAGGCATTTTTATAACAACCTAAAATATTTTATTTTTTATATAACAAAGAATTTAATTGTTTCTGCGAATATATATATAAACAAAAAATGTTTACATTAACTAAATAGTTTTGTTTAATAAAAAGTACGCAACAAAACTATTCAGTTAGTATAAACAAAATTTCTTTATTTACATATATTTTACATGTATATGCAGAAGCAACTAAATTTTTTGTTATATAAAATACTAGTTGCTGTTAAAAAATCTTTAACACAGCTTTTAAAGGCTAAATTTTTCCTAGTGTATCATTTTACTCATTTTTTTTATATATATACAAAATGCTTCGAAATTCACGAACAAAACAGCTAAAAAGTTCTTGAAAAATTAAGTAAAATAGTTATTTTTGGATTTTTGTCTATCAAAAATTTTTCAAACAGAAGAGCTTAAAGTTAATTTATTAGAAATTACATTTAGATGGTTGTTTGTCATACAGTCACTAAACTACCACGTGGCTCATAAACATGCGACTATTTAAATGTAGTTTGTGATTGGTCAGCTTTAAATTTTTATATCTCAAAAACTATTATTTGAAATAAAAATTTACAAAAACTATTTTATAGTACTTGATTTTTCGAGAACTTTTTTAATACAGTATTTTGATCTGCGAATTTCGGAACATTCTGTATATGCAGTTCACTCACTTTTATTTCTTTGTGTAATTAATATTATTCAATTTTTTTATTCAAGAGGAATATAATATCACAGAGTATTTTAGAAAAAGAGTATTTTAAAAGTTTCAAAAATATATTTAATGGCTTGTTTTTCTCGCCAATCGCCAATCTTCCCTTAAATGTCGAAATATATTTACACAGAAGTCAAAGCATTTGTATGATGGAAGTGTATTTTTAAGAGCCACTCTGTGATCGCTGCGAGAGGCTTTTTCGTCATTCGTAGAGAGTCACCGTTCGAATCATCCTTTTAGACTCGTCGACTCGCTTCGTGGGAAGGTCGAGAAGGCGAACGAGGATCTGAAGGCGCTTGAGAACGTCGAACGTGAGATCGAGCGCCTGCGAAAGCGACTGAACGAGGCGCGCGAGAGCGCGTCGAACTTATACGTTTACGGCGTTGATCAAGACGCGACCGAGATCGAACTTGGAGAATTGCGCTCACAGGTTGAGGATCTCGTCGACACCGCCAAGAAGTTCTCAGGAAGCATTAAGGCGCGGTACCAAGCTAGCCAGCAGCTAGTACCAAGTGACATTACCCAGCATCTGACCGCACTCGAGCTTTGTGCCGAGGCGACGGCACAAACGATGGAGGAGAAACAGAGAGAACAGAAACGTGCCAGGACCGTCAGATCAGACTATTTGACCGACGTGGATGAGGTACAGGCATGGATCCGTCAAGCCGAGCTCAAAGTACAGGACAGATCGGTCGAGCCGGCCATTCTCAGGGAACACCTCAGACAAATACAGAACGAGCTGGGCACGATTAGCGACAAGCTCGAACGACTGACGAGGAACGGGCAAACCATCGTCAAGAACACGAGGGACGACGCCGAGAAGGAGCTGATCAACAGCACGATCGGCAATCTTACTGAACAGCTGGCGCAGGTCAGGAGTTGGTTGGAGGAAAAGAAACAAATCGTGGGCGACACCTTAGATGCCTGGCAGAGGTTCTTCACCCTTTACGAAGCCGTCAAAGCATGGACGGAGGAAAAAAGACAATTTCTAGTCGAGCCATTGAAGCTCAGCACTCTTGTGCAAGCCAGACAAAGACTGCACGAATATTCGGTATGTGAAGGAATTTTTCACGCTTTAAAATATATGCGATGACGATTCGGTTGACACTTTCTTCGTTTTATAGACGGCAGTCAAGAGCTGCAAGCAGGTAAATAAAAATCTCAGTGATATGGGCAGAGAATTGGAGAACATCGGTCAGGTAACTAGTGTGGGCGACCTACCGGAGAAGTTGGCCGAGGCGGAAGAGGGCAAGGTTCAGGTCGAGGGTCAGCTGTTGGAAAGGGTTAGTTCACTTCGACCGAAATTTAACTATTATCAGGATTATCAAAAATCCCCATATTGCAGAATGCATTGCTGCAAGAGACCAGTGAAGAATGGGAGCAATGCGAGAGGAAGATGAAGGATGTACGGAGCTGGATGGAGAAAGCCAAACAAACGCTGGAATCGCCACAGAATAAGAAGAAGCCGCTGCGCGATCAACATGCCATTCGCGAAAAGATGCTCAGCGATATCGCGATTCAAAAGACGAAAATCACGATTTCAGTAGAGAAGCTCGAGGTGCACTTTAGATCCGGTATCGTTGGTGACAACCGGGTGAAAGACTCCGCCGACGAGCTGATCGCCGAGCTCAATTCTCTTCACAGCACCGTCAAAGAGCAAACAACTTCGCTAGAAGTTTGTTTAGCGCAGATAGATCAGTATCAACAGGTTAGCGAAATGGGGAAAGTGGCATTCAGCCTTCAGACTACGATAGTACAATATTTTCTTTTCTCTCCATATCGAGCGAGATTGTCTTGTTCCCGTTTCAGGAAATTCAACAGTTGAGACAACACATTGTGCAGGTGGAGCAACAGCTGAGGACAGTACTCAGCCCAACGTACATGCCGAATGACCGAGAAAAGGCTCTTCAAGAGCAACAGGTAGGCACAATCTTTCTTTCCCTGACTTTCTTATCACCTGCACAAGCGCGCTGAAGCAGCAATTGATTTTTGCATTTGCTCGATACCAATTCAAAACCACCACCAAGAGAACGCGTTGTTCTACTGCTCTTTGAATTGCTATATCGCGTACGCGCGATTGTCGGGGGTAGTTTTCTGCGTTTTCGGGCGCGATTATACAAATCTTTCTTCTTATTTGAGCCGCATTCGCGTGATTAGAACGCACGTGACCTATAACTAACCGTCGATCGAGCCTATTAACCTAACTATAACTAGAGTTAACTTTTGAGTTATTTGCCATTTATCGTCATTCTTGCTATATTAAAAGATAAAATAAAAATTATTTTTTTAACGTCTTGAATAAACTCAATAAATTTGAAATATTCATGGATAAAATTCATGTACTCTCTTCTTGTACATACTTTGTATGAAATGAAAAATTAAGAATGGCTAATAACTACATGTATAAGCATGACTGGAAACATCTTATTAAATGAGATATCGTTACCAAATTATAATCATGTATTTGTTTTAAAAATAGTTGCAACTGATAAAACGAATTTAAGATGTTTCCACTGTTTATATTACACATCCATTTTTTTATCCTGCATCCTATCTTTTCTTTTACGTGCGTATCTTATTTTTATATTTTCATACGTCGAAGCTTCATGGGGTATCATTGAACACACTAACATTATTTCCCATCGAGAACTTGATTCATTAATTAAACTGTATTAATCGTGCGTTATTTGCATCACATTGATTTTCGAATTTAAATTAAATTATCGAACGAATAAATCTAAAGTTTGCGTAAGACTTTCTGAACTATCTTACTGTTAGATTTAATAATCTGCTAACATTTATTAAAATCGTCTTTTTTTTTACAGCAAACGCGAATTGATTTAATTGATTTAAAACAAATATTTATCTCTTTTTTTATTTTGTTTATATGGTGACACATATTCACGAATTGGAAATCGAATCTCGAAAACTTTTGATCTCGTGTTCATCATGGTGGTACACTGCTTACAGGGTACTGGTTGGTATCATGTTCTAACCATGTCGTTCCGTTTTCCTCTTCTCACATTTGTCCAACGTACACACGTATAATGTATTCCTCGAATCCTAGTTTTTAAGATCACTTAATCTTGCGAAACTTTTGTACTATTTTGTATTCGTTTCTAAAGGGGATTACTTGATTTTGCTTGTTTTCTGTGTTTCTATTTTCTGGTTTTTTATCGTTTAACTGTTTCACACTTATCACGCGTGTACATCGCTACATCTTCGTACATACGCTCACACGTGTATATGTGTTGTGTGTATATGTATACATATACACACATACATACATGTATCTTTCTCTTTACATACATATTTCTGTCCATGTGTGCGCGCGTGTGTTTACGTAATAAGCAATCACGCACATACGCCACTTACGTTCTAGAATGAAAGACCACGTAGCAAAACGCGAAGTACTGCCGCACATTCACGTAAAGCGTGTCATGCACCGTTCACACGTATACGCATCCCTTACGTGATCTTTGGATCTTTTACGTTAGACTTTTGTAATTCAGTAAAATATACATAAGCCATAGGAAAATCAAGTGACCTCCGATGTCAGGACGCGTGTCGAGATCATGAGACACGCAGACGGAAATGCGGAAAACTTTTTTCTTTTACAATATGCATTAGTTCTGTTTGTTTCTGTTTGTTATTATTTCATTGCATTCATTTTTTTACCAGTTGTTTCATTTATGAATTTTTCTTTGCTGTACCCCTCATTCCTTCACACCCTTGTCACTTCCAACGATCGCCTATGTTACTTTATCTGCCACTATCTCACATCCTCATACGTTATCTTCGTCATCATTTCGACTCCTCTTGCGATCATTGTCATCTACGTTATCCACGTTGTCACTGGGATCGTTACCATTTCGATCGTCATTCATCATCTTTGGTGACTCTTTCGTACTCTGCCTTCTTCTTCCTACTCAATGTCTCCATCATTGAAACCAACATGATCTACATAACCATCCCTCTCGCTCGTTCGACGTGTTGACGCTCTCGATTTGTATTTGTGATTCCGCACGCGGTCAGATCTACCGCGAGAAAATCAAATCCTTGCAAAGTAAAATCCAGGCGCGCACCGAGAGGTCTAAGCTACTTGTGCAGCGAGGCACACCAGATTTGGAGCCCTTGGACCCATGACAATAGAGATCTACCCCCGTTGAACGAGCTCCGGCTCTCGTTGTCGTTATCTTCTTTTTTTTAGCTTCATGAATAAAGATTATGCTTGTCTATCATCTGTTCTGTAATTCTTACTCGCCTATTGTCGACAAATAACGACGACGACAGTCGCTGCGTGTCAAATTACACGTGCAAAATTTGATCGAACGCAACATTAACGATAAAGACGAGATAGAAAAAAAAAATGAAGTAAAATCCGTTCTCGTCTTCGTCGTCGACGTTCTTTGATAAGATCGAACAACTTTGTTTTTAGTACCACGTAATTTTTCTAAATAAGTTTTTATCGAGCACTGATTTTCTAATAGATATCACTCTGTGAGATTACGGACGCGATTACGTTACCATGTATGAGTGCGCGTCTTTTGTCCTAAATATCTGTGCGTAAATAGCCATACGACGTGATTGAGTAAGGAAAAATAAAAGGCCCGTTTACTGTCAATCGGTATTCGAGTAAGCATTCATTCATAAAACCCACTCATTTTAATTAAGTATCCAGAGAGGTTTTTTGATATACTTTAATGTGTCCTTCTCAAGCGAAAACCTTGGCTTTAAAAACGATACCATCTTCCCAACCCCGCGTGAATGTAGAGACTTCTCAAAATTGACATAGTATATGTATTCCATTGCTGTGCCTTGGCTGACCTTCCGCGGTGGATAAAGCAGAGCCTGCAACAACGAGTGGAGGATTGGAAGCAACGCAGCAAGACGCTGGTGGATCAGATACACGCAGTGGATCCATATTACGTACCCACCAACGAGTACCGATTCATAGGCCAAGTCTCGTACGCCGATATCGCAGCAGGACGTACCAATAGTCCAAGCTCGAGAAACTGTAGCCCGTATAGACATCAACGAGAAGCCACTCCTCCTGTCATGACTGCGCAAGTATTACGACCTGTGGTTATGCGAGCTCAAAAGTTGACTGGGGAATATCCTCCTTCGTTGGACGAGGCACAAGTTTCAAAGACGCAAACTTCGGAAAACAATGCAAACTTAGGCAAATCGAAATCGCAACTGCGAGTCGAGACACGCGTGCAGACGACGAGCGATCGAGGCGCAATCGATGCGGAAGAGTGTCGGAAAGCTATACCCGAGGTCGTTGTTGAATCGTCGATGCCACGTCGAGGACGATCGCCCACGCGCAAAACAAACTCGTCTAGAGCGAGAGACCCCAAAGCGACAGTGAGTCAAGAAGTCAACGGGCGTGATGATCTTCGACCTGGCGCAAATTCCAAGCAAGAAACACAGACGGAATCTACGAAGAACACTCTAGCACCGCGTGAAGAACGAAGAGGACGTTCGCCCAGTCCCATGTGGGTGCCCGGTTCTACCTCCTACGCCGACATCCTTCGTGGATGTGTACAGACGACGCAGGTTAACACGGTCCCTGCGCCGCCATCCACACAACAGATGGTTTCTCTATCCAGAGAATCTCGATGCGATCGAGCTGAAGTTCTTGGCGCAGAACAAGTAGACGTAACGAATGCCAATAAATCTCAAGAAATTACAGAGATTCAACAAGTTGTACCGACGCAAGAGATACAGGTGGAAAACGTGCAAATCACAGAAACTTACTGTACAGCTCCTGAAATTTCTACGGAGAAGAAGGAGGATCAAAGTTATACCGAATCTGAGCCGACCAATTGGACCGATGAGACCTTGCAGGATTACAACGTTCTACAACACGTGGAACCTTATGAGAATGTGCCAAGACAGTCACAACCGACGGAGGTTTACGACTACATGATACAGGAAACGATGCCGGAACTGGTAGGTTTCATCGGGTCTCATCTTGGAACGTATCCAGTGAGTTCGTACGTTTACGCGCCGTCTGGCCACCAACAAATACAGCAACTCGATTCCATAAATTTAAATCCTTATAATAACGGCTCCTTAGCTTACGCGCCAGAACATTACGTCGCGCAAACCGCGTATCTTTCGGCGTCGGACATTTATCAACAGACGCCGATGCAGCAACCCGTTAACGATATGGGACACGCAGCTGCGATCTTAGTGGAAAAATCTGTCGACGTGCCAGTAGTTAGACAATCTGAAATTCCTGAAGACGCGATTGCGATTGAATCTATCGATAAGCCTGAACAGGCAAAGCTTATAAATGTCCCGAATGTAGAAACTTCAACGACAAGCAAAGCAGAAGGAAAGAATGCGCCATCATTTAATAGTGTGGAAATTAAAGGGCAAACTTTCTCATACGCGCAAATACTTTCGCAAGGGCTCAGTCCGCGTGTCACTTCGACACGCATTGTCAGCGAATCGCCAGCCACGAATTACCAAAGTAAGGAGCGTTCTATTTCACCGAAAGAGTCACTTAAATTATCATCGCGCGAATTATCGCCGTTGCAGGAATCGAAACTCGAGCGAGATTCGCAAACGCTCGCGGTTATGTCCGAGCAAACTAGACCATCCAAAGAGAACGACTGGGACACGATGAAGAAACGGGAGGTCAGAAAGAGGCAACAGCAACCGAATGACAAAACTAAACAAACGGATGAGAGAAAAATTCGCAAGCCTGTCGATAAATTGAATGAAAAACAAAAGAAAGACAAATTAAGTCCGCCAAAACAGTTGGAAACACAAGACGAATCAGTTCTCGATAATATCAGCGACAGCTCTATGCAAAAAGATGAGAAACCAGTGCAGCAAGAAACGCCAGCCATTAATTTAGATGCGAATCCATCGCAAGAAAAGAAACGTAAACAAAAGAAAAAGAAATTAGATAAATTGGTAGGAGATGAAATTGACAAAGCCCTTAAAGAGATTGAAGACATGGATAAACAAAAAACAAAATCTCAGAAAGACAAACCGAAAGAGCAAAATAAAGAACAAAACAAACCTCGAAATTCTGTTAATGAGACGGTAGAAAAATATAAAGATGATGCTGATAAAAAACAAGGCAAATCCGGTGAGAAGTCTAGAAAATCAGGAAAATCTAAAGAAGCAACAAATGTAAAAGAAACTATAGAACAAATCGAAGTGAGTGATCAAAGTATTTTAAAAGAAAATATGGAAGATAAAAAAGATACGAAGGATGTAAAAGTCTCGGATTCCAAAAATGAAGAGGAAGTCCGAAAAGCTATTTCGAAGGAAATGTTGAAAGATCAATTTCAAATCGAGAACAATATTCGTATTAATTCTGACAAGTCTGAAAATATAAAAAAATGTAAGAACAAAATTGATAAAAATACGAAAACCGAAGGACAAAGCAGAGAATCATCAGAAAATAAATTCCAAGATCAATCGGATGTTTTAAGTGACAAGGAAAAGAATCAAATAAATATTGTCGATGAAAACAATGCGACCGAGATTGTAAAACTATCAACCACTGAAAAGATCGAGTTTGGAAATACAAATAAAATTACAAGTATACCCACAAAAATTAAAAATACAAGGAAACATAAAGATTCTTTAAAAAAGGAAAAGAACGAGACAAAGTCAAAAGAGGTGAAGTTGGAAACTGAGGCTAGTAACATAAATCAAGAAAAGGTTGAGATCAGTACTAAAGGAATAATCGAGGATAAATCTTTGGAATCAATGAAACCATTGATTGATCTTGAAATAAAAGATCTTGATTCAAAGGCCTTAGATATTACAAAAGTCGCAACTGAGGTAAACGAAAACAGGAAAAGTAAAACCAATTCTCGAAAGAGAGATAAGATCTCTAAAAGTAAAATAAAATCTGAGGCCGCAATCATCGATACATCATCGATAATTTCGACAAGCAAAGCTTTGGACGAGATTAAAATAAATAATAAAGTAAACGGTATCGAAAAACATGACGTTCCAAAATCAGAACAAATAATCGCCAAAGCTAAAATTGCAGAAGCAGCAGCGGTAATTGAGGAAACTCAAAAAGAAGTCGTTTTATTACCTAAAACAATTCAGCAAATAACACAAGAAATTGTACAAACTAATATTACGTATAAAAATGATAAAACACATTCAGCTGATGTTAAAGAATCAATAGAGAGCAAAGAACCAGAACATGAAATAAATGCTAAATTAAAAGCGGAAAACTTTACAAGAGAAAATTTAGAAATCACAGATACAGTGAATGAAAAACAAACTATTAATAGTAATAGCAAAATTACTGAAAAACTTGGAAAACGAGAAGAAGAAAAATATCAGACAAAAACAACGAAACAGAAAAAATCCGACAAGGCGAAGCCTAATGTTCAAGATAAAGATAAAAGAAAAGAAGATAAGACTGAAATATCGCCTATAGAAAATAAATCTGTTGGAAAAAAAGATGAACTTAACATGGAATCTCTAATTACACCTACGATAGAAATTGTCGTTCAAGAGCAATTTATGAAAAAAACAAATCTAGTTGAGCAACATGTATCAGTGCCTAATAACAGTTGTTTTGTTCAATCAAAAACAGATGCCGAAAATAACCACGGCGCTAAAATAGACGAGGGAGAAGATATAGCACTCGGCCAAGTTAATAAACGTGTGCCAGAAACTGTTCCTAAAAGTAAGAAAAAAAGCAAATCGAAAGACAAGGCTGTTATTCAATCTACTCCATCAGTACACGATATAAAATCGTCGGAAATCTCTAAATTGAAAGATGTGGTTGACACCGCGACATCTGCAATCGTAGAATTAGTTACATCGATAAGTGAAGAAGCGTCACACAACGAAACTATCAAACTCATCAAAGACAAATCAGAAGCAGCTTCAATTTCGGCTGAAAAACCGGTACCAACAGTACCAGAAACGGATTTGGCTATTTCAACAGCATCTGAAAATGTTGAAATTATCTCTATTACAGAAACACTCCCTAAAGAATCTGAGGTTTCTTCAGAAATAAATCACACCATTAAGGATATAAAAGAAAAATATCCGAATGTTAAAAACGGGAAATTCGATCAAGAAGCAATTATTAAAAATAAAGATATTAAAATCGACATAAATAATAAGGATTCTATAATAAAAGAACAGGATATTGAGAAACCGAAAAATGTACCCAGAGGAAAGACATCCAAACGCACGAAGAAAACGGAATGTCAACCTCCTATAGTTGAACAAACAAAACAATCTCCCTCCTTTTACGATAAATTCCAAGAGGAGATCGTTTTCAAAGATGATTCAACGAAGAGAGAAGAAACTTCGAAGCTTACAATCAGTCCTAAACAAGAAAAGTCTAGTAAAAATTTATGTCCTCTTGCGAAAATTGATTATGTTGATATCGAAAAGACGCAAGAATCACCGAAAAAGGTTGACGTTGAAACTGAATTTGGTTCTAAAGTTTCAAACGATTCAGTCAACAAGGCTCAAGAATATGAAAAACACGAAATACATAGTAATTTGGAATCCGAGCAACCGTCTTCGACAGGAAAGGCTTTGATTATAGAGAAAACGGTTACTACCGTAACGACTACTACCAGTCTTCCAGGATCGGTAAAGGTCAAGCCACTCGATGTTAAGTCCGTTAAGTCGGTAGAAATCATAGAAAACATACCCCTTCCTAAAATCGTAGGTTCTAAAGTTACCGAGTTGATCACTTTGCGTCCCGAAACCGTTGAGGCTAGTCTTACCACTACTTACGCTAGGGTATCGAACGATTCTCTCACTGGTAGTTATTCGATGCAATCGAATCAGGCAGCGATTTCTCAAGGAGTAGGTTTAACTTCCGCGATTTTCACCGAGGACATCGTGATATCCGACGAAATGGCCCTGTTCGGTAGCGTGCAAAATAGGAGAAAAGTTTCGGGCATTTCAGAGAGTCGCGATGTGTCAAAGAAGTCCCCGCCGATAATTACTGCACCCGAAAATGAAAAGGAAGAACTAACTGCTCAATTAGATAACATGGAAAGATTGGGAGATCAACTAAAAGTAGCAGTTCCTAAAGAGAAACGCGAGAACGATAATATGAAAAAGGAAAACGCTGTTATGACAACGACATCAGGAATTATCGTTGACACTATTTCACAAAATGACAATATTATAGAAAATCAAAGTACTAATAATTTTGTTAAAGATGATAATATTGTAGTAAGTGATAAAACCGGTCAAGCTGACTCAAATATTTTAATAGAGGAGAAGGATAAATGCGTAGATAGAAATAAAGTCAATATTGTCGATACAATAGCCGAGGTTCAAGAAAAAGCAGCAGATGAAAGCTTAGAATTTGATACAAAACGTGAAAGCGAATGCACGATCAAGAAAGTGAAGAACAAAGAAATATCTGAAAGTATAAAAATGAAGGAGAAAATAGTGCCTGAATATTTCTTAGATCTTATTAAACCTTATGCCATGGATCGCCATGCTTACAATGATGCAGAAAGTAATTTTTACCGTTATTTCAAAGTCGTTAAAGTAGTAAAAGAACCACAACCACCTGTTACAATTCAGCAAACAAGACCAGAGAGCGTAGAAAGAATTGTACAAGAATCGGTGATGAAATCTGTTAAATCAGTGAATCAAGAAATGTGTAAAGCTGATAACAGAAGACACGCTCTTATTATAGAGGCGCCAAAGTATCCGATCACCAGTTTTTACAAATACGAATCGGAATGGGTTAAATCGAAATCCATCCCCGAAAAATCTGTATCCATTTCGTCTGATGATTCTGAAATATCTATAAAAACTGCGATAGAGAGAGAGGAACAAACTGTTGAAGAAAAAGAAACAATAAATGCAGCGTCCGATCTTATAGAAGATACAAGTGCGATTGATGTAGAGAAACTTAAAATAGTCGAAACAAATGAGAGTGAAGATAAAGATAAGAAAAATTCACAGCAATCTGTACACTTAGTTTCTGACGATTTGTGGATGAGTATTTTAGATGAACCAATGACGATTGAGGACGATTTTGACGATACAATTAATTCAGAAGAAAATACAATTAATGAAACAGTAAATAAAGAACTGATAAATGTCGAAAGCCAAAAACGAATAGATGAAGTACAGGTGAAAGAAAAAGAAATATCCGGAATCATTTCCGAAGTTTTAAAAGATTCATTGTGCATAAAATCAGTTGAGAAAAATCAGACACCAACATTAGTTAGCACATCTGATAATATGCCATTTACTGATGCAATAGATTTGATTAATACAAGTGATTCAATGTCACAGACAAATACCGACATTGCAGAATTAAATGTCTCTGTTGAATCTATAGAAAAAATTAGTGGCAATCAGTTAACAGATACTGGAGCAATAACAGATACAAATATAGACAAAACTGTTATAAAAAATAATGTTGAAATCGAGAAAGAAATTAAAACAACGCCAACAAAGATATCATCTGTACACCTAGAATCTGATGATGCTTGGATGGCTCTTCTTGAGGAAGAAATTATAATTGATGATGATTTTGATGAGCTGAAAACAGAAACAGTAAAAAATGACCAAGAAATTGAAAGGAAAGGAGTAAAAGCTGAACAACAAACCGACGAAAAAGAAATAGAAAAAAATAAGCCAATTGAAAAACAAGAAGATAAGATTGAGCAGAAAAAACCAATTACTGAAGAACAAGAAGAAAAAATTGAAAAAGAAGTGATAATAGTAGTACCAGAAGAAATTGAGGCGAAAGAACCGAAATCTGAAGCTTTAAATAATACATCTCTAACAGAAATTGCTATAAAAGATGAATATCATGCTAGTATAAAAGATATTCAAAATGAAATTTCAACGGATGAAAAGCAAAGTGACAGAGCGAAAAATCAACCACAGAAAAAAAAAGAATCGAAACAAGATAAAGTTATAAAAATTAAAGCAAAAACTAAGAGTTTAAAGAAACAAAATGACATGACGGAAATTAAAACAGACGTTGTTGAAGGCGATTTATCATTATTACAAAGAAATTCAGGAGAACATCAAAAGTTTGAAAATGAAAATAATTCTAAAACAAAAGAAGCAGAAAAATCTTTGACAGTGGATGAACAACAAGCTGAATTGTATGGAGATAATGTTAAATCAAAACTTCTCTCAGACGAATCTGTATCGCAATCAAAATTGCAAGATACGATTGACGAAGAGTGTGAGAAGCCATTATCGAAACGTAAAGAGTGCAAGCCAAAATCTGATAAGAAATCCAAAAAACAAAACCAACAGTTTGATAATATCTCTAAAGAGAAATCGGCAATGGCGAAAAATGAAGGTAACATAAAGAAAGATGACAATATCGTTCCTTCTAAAGCGACAGAAATCGAAGCAGATGTATCTGAAATAGCATCGATTGTACAGAAACAACAAGAATCAAAGAATGACATGCCTAAATACGATAATCGATTAAATTCGAATGCCAAATCGTGGGCAGCTATCGTTGGTACGAGAGGCACAACAGAAACAGCTGACGTTTCAAAAGACGATTCTTTGAATACTCAGCCATCTGCTGTTATCCATCAAGATACAAGCGACAATGCCACAAAACAACTGGAAGCGTCAATTGTGCATGATTCTTGCGAAATTCCATCAAAAGAAAAAACATTTATGATGCACTCGCCGTCATTAGAAAATCAAATAAGCAAAAATATCAACAAAGAATTAAAGACAGCAATGGTAGACGAAAATGTCAAATTGATTACGGAAAAATCCACAGTACCGTCGAAACAGCTTAAAGAGGGCAACAAATCTTATGCGCAAGTTACCGCCTCTTCCCGAAGAATTTCCCCTCAGACTTCTCAAGAAGAAACGGTTAAATCTGTTCCATTAAAGACTGATCATTTAGCAATTGATGAGAAAACATCGATTTCAGACGAAGTACACGAAGATTTTAATACAGAGAAGTTACAAAGTCCATTAGAACAGGATAATAAACAAGATGAAATGATGGTGCAGCAATCTTCTGATCACCAAACGGTTATTGGAAATCTCATTTCCCAAGAGGAATCAATTCCTTGGGTAGAAGAAGTGGAAAAAGAAACACTGGCCGTTACAACTACCTCTGTTAGTCCTATCAATACAAAAAATAACGAAACATATGTAAAACCGGAAAATACATGGGCTGCAATAGTTGGTAAAAAATCTATAGAATCACCAGAAATTAACGATATTAATAATGTCGAATCAAATCTTTCTAAATCGGAACAGATTCCAATGCAAGTTCAGATTTATGTGGAGGAGGCTCCTAAACAGGAGCCTATAGAAAATCTAGTTCAGGTGGATGAACAAGGTTTTATAGAATTTCTTAACCGGAAGGAGTTACGCTCCAGACGTTCTAGATCGCGTTCACGTAGTGATAAGCGAGATAACAGACATGTAATGGTAGAAAACTCAAATTCGGTTAGTAACGAGGAAATTAAAACGCTAAATATAAAATCTAAAAATAGTGAAGATATTAAAGTCAAGGAGGCGATTGAAAATGAGATTAAACAACCTCTGCAGAAATATGAGAATGAACAGAAAATAGTTGATGAGAGCGGCGAACTGGCAAAAGTTATTAAAAAAGAAAATGTTAAACCAACTAAAAGCATCGATAAAGACAAGCAGAAAAATGAAAGAAAGAATGAAAGTAAAATGCAGTTTGCAGAAGATGATGAGAGTAAAATTATTCAAGGAACAAAACCCGATGTAACACTTAAAGGTAAAAAGAATAAGTCAAAGAATAAGTCCGGTAAAGATTATGTGAAACAGTTGATTGAAGACAAAGAACAGAAAGAATTAAAACATATCGAAAAACCAAAAGAGAATGAAAAATCTGCAAGTGAGAACGAAACAGAACGTAATAAGATTCAATTAGAAAATATCGAAAATCAATCAGTAAAAGAAACACAGATAACTAAAGATACAGAGCATACGCAAGAAAATAAATGTAAGGATGTAAAAGCACTTCCGGTTGTAAATCAAGACAATGCTACGAAATCTAAGAAGAAAAATAAAAAGGGAAAACTCGTAATTAAGCAACCGAGTGAAAATATTTCTGACATGAACAAAAAGACAGTTATAGCTGGAGATTTGAAAATAGAATCACCAATAGAATCAAAATTAGATGACGAAATGGAAACAAAACTCGAGGAAACAATTATTACAGATATGCCAAACATACCTACATATCCAGAAGGAAAACTAACTTCAACAGAAAATATTAACAAACAAGACATTATTAAACAGGTTATGATTGCTGAAGTTACAGAAAGTATTGAACAGAAGATGATAGTCGATGAATCAAAAAATGCAGAGTCATGTAAAGAATTTCATTTAGAAAAAGTGGAAAAAAATATAATGGAAGAAACAGAAAGTCCTAAACCTACAAAAGCGGAAAAACGAAAACAGAAAAAAAAAGCAAAAATGGTCCAAAGCAAATCCACTGATTTATCAGACGATATAAATCTCGTCGAAAATATTGAAATTACAGAACCGATTAAAGTAACAGAAGAAACTCCAAATACTATGCCATCCAAAGATAAATTGATTCTTGAAACACAGTCTGTACAAATGAAGGAAATTGAGAAGCCTTTGGAGAAATCTGAAATTGTAGTTGAAAATGAAATCTCACCTCCACAAATAACTTCGATAAAAAACAAACAAAAAGCCAAAAGCAAATCCAAATCGAAGAAAGAAAAACGACAAGAAGATGATAAAACCAAATCTCAAAATTTTACACCAATACTTACAGATGACTCTAAGGAAATCGAAACTATATCCGCTGCAGAAAACTTTAAGATCGTAAATTCGTCTAACGTAGTAGTACGTGATATTACACAGATTAAGAAAGAAAATGCCAACGAACAGGTATTAAACAATAAAATGACTGAAATTTTACAATCTCCGACGGACATAATTGACAAGAACGATTTCTTTGTTACCACGGAAACAATTAACCAAGAAGCTGTTGAAGTATTAAAAGAAAATATTCGTGAAACCGAAGAAGCACCCATTATGACAGAAAAAATTGAGTTGTCTCAAACAGAAGAACTGCATTCTGAACCTGATGGCACTTTGAAACTGTACGATACTGCAGTTAACAATGTCACAAAAATAGAATCGGTGGTATCAGATAAAACAAATAACTCTGCTGATGAAATCGGAATGGATACGTTCACTGTAATTAATCATGTCGGCGTGCAAGAAGAGCCCTCGTATGACTCTATAAATGCAGTTATGAAACATTCTCCACCGTCAGATAAATTGTCTTCAACCGTGCAACAGTCCTTTGAAGATGAGGATAAATTAAAGCGTATCGCAAGCATCGAACAAGAGAATGACGTTTTGGTCGAACCGCCTAAATCAAAAGTACAATTCTATATAGCAGATGAGATCTTAGTTCTGAGTCCTGACCGACAAAAGAACGTTTCATCAACGTCCTTCTTGCAGGAAGAACCGACAACCGATTTCTGTAGCTCGTGGTTCCTGTCCATCGACAATGGTTTTTGGCCTGACAAACGACTCTATCACGAAGCCGAGCGTGATCATTTCGAGAGCCTAGCCTTGGACATGAAAAAGAGTCTCTCGCGCGATAACAAACGTGACTCTGACGATCGTCATCGTCCCCGAGATCACGACGACGATAATTCGGGCGGTAGTGGGGGCGGTAGTAGATCACGGGATTCTTGTGGAAATTCGCGTTCCCTTCTGGGCATACCCCAGACCGAGCGTATGATAGCCGATTTACCCGGTGGCATGTGTAGCTGGAGCGACTATAGCACTTATCTGTCGAGCGAGAGCGAGCGGACAATGGATCATAGTCTACCACTCACAATCGAGGATCCAACGTTTGATTCGGGTTTATCTTTGGATTACTCGTTGCCGAGCGATGTCCAGTCATCATCTTCCGGGTTCCCCTCGTCATCCCCTCCCTCCCATGATCCGCAAACTGAGTCGCGCGAGGAGTCTCTCGCAGACGCTGAAGTAACCCCGAAGGAATATCCTGTCTCTTCTTTGAATAGCATCCAAAGTCCTAATTATCCTAGCATTTGTACCACGTCGTCGACCTCTGCCCATCTTCGTCCACAATCCAAACTGCATTTAGGTAAAGAGACGAGAGAGGGATCCGTGCAACAGTGCAGCCCGAACGGGGAGGTGGAGAGAGAAACGACTAAAGGCGAGGCTGAAAGAAGGATACGCAGGATCCAGGTGCGATCACCGTCACGGCCAGTGTTCGGTCTTGTTTTAGTCGAATTTGAACCAAAATCCGCTGCCATATGTATATATACATGTATATGTATATATACTTGTTGTATTTAGTTATCTGGATTGTCTACCAATGGTTTTTCGCTCTCTGTCTCTCATTTTGTAAAATGACTACATTTTCTTTTTCTTGTTTCGATTGAACTGAGTCCAATGTGTGAGATTTTCTTGTGTCGTCGATTACAGCCCGTGCATACATAAATATATCGTTGTTGCTGTTCTCCCCGTTGTTACTGTTATTGAATTATTATTATTATAACCCTGTTCTATAATCTCATCTAACAAAACATTTTAGTTCCTTATCGATACACGTAACAGTCCGAAATTGATTAGTAGAGTATATTCTTGTCATTCGCATGAAGTAGCGATAATATTATCTTCCTTTCGTAAAATATAGTTTGTACTATTTGCATGCTTATTTCGCTTCCAAATATGTGCTTTTCATGTATGTTGTTATTTGAATAGCCTTATATTGCGCATAATTTAAAACATTAATTTTTTATTACATATATATACATATAATAATAGATTGTAATATTGAGAATTGATAAACAAACGATATTATCAAGTGTCAACGAAATGATTCATGCAAAATAATCGAGAACTATCAATAATTCATAGAAAATAAAAATAAATACGCAAAGCAGTTCCTAATTCTTTCTTACTTTTGGTTGCTGGCAACTTTACGTGACAGGTCTTTGCATTCGAATTGCTTAACGAGGTATCCCGAAATTTGTTGATAACTTGCGTGATGAAGATTTATCTCTCCATATATAGCATCGATTTGTTTGTACAATGAGGTGTATTAATGAAGTCCTTTTTCGGTATAGAAAGACCAGCAATTTAACCAATCATGTATTGCCATTGGCTTAGTGAGTTCGTCTGATTGGCTAAGATTGCTGTGACTTTTGCATTAATTATACCGAAAAAGGATCTCATTAATGCACCACATTGTACATATTTCCATAACAGAAAGAGTTGTCATCATCGATGTGCTTTCATTGTATTTTGCAGTGTGCCATTTTGTAATATCAGATAATATCTTCTCTTACAGGTTTTAAGAGTTTTCAGTTAATAAGATTAATATGCAGCGTAAAAACTGATTGGATTCCGTCGTGTGCACGGCATGATTGAAGTAGAAAAAAATCACAACAAATCGCGGTCGACAATGAAATTACTAACAATTATTTGTGTTTTAGGATGTCGAAGAAGGTTTCGCTTCTCTACAAGCAAGACTTTCGAATCTCGAAGGAACAATGGCTCACTTGCCCCGAGACAGCATAGACTCTATGCTTTCATCGCTTATGGTAAGAATGTAACAAAGTAGGGAGAAATTTATCGATGTAATCATTTAACATTTATTGGAAATAAAGTAAATTGAAAAATAAGAAAAGTAACAAATTTCTGTAAAATTCGTATTATTATATTTTTATCGATTAATTTTGTTGTCAGGGTTGCGTAAGTTAATATTTATTTTAACTAAACTGACAAGGAAAGTACCCGAGGTGTCCCCCTCCGATCTTGACGAGCCTTTAATATGTTATTGT
>QKQZ01053608.1:0-10821 GCA_003595255.1 Solenopsis fugax | reverse complement strand
CTCGCCGCGCGCGCTCTCAGTCGGACGTTCGCCGTTTCGCCAGGCCCGCTCGAACCATCGCATCGCGCTTCTTCTACTTAATGCAATCGCTAGTTGGTTTTCGGCGGCAATCCCTACCTTCCCCCGTCCCGTCCCGCGGTTCCCTTCTTCGGCTATACCATCCCTCCGCCGATCGCCCCGCCGAGCTCCTACAGACCGCTTCCATCTTTCGCCATTCTTCTCTTCTTCTGCGCCGTTCTCTTTTTCCTTCTTTCTTTGCTTTACTCATTTTTTCCCCTTTACCTCGGTGCAATCGTCTCCGCTTACTAGCGATTCGTGCATGCAATACGATCTCTCGTCCTGCTACGGCTAGCACGAAGAAGAGAGCGACTTTGCACTCGCTCGCTCTTCCTCCCTCTCTCGCTCTCCTTCGAGACGGGCCAGCGAAGTTTGTCATAAAGAATATGTAGCCAATCGTACGTGCAATCATTTGAGTGAAGATCGAGTTAAAGAGAAATGAAGTTTAGTTTGTTCGGACAGATGATGGAAAAAAAATCACACTTTACAGTACGTGCATGCAGCGTTGCGCTTGCCTTCTCTTCGGACCCTCGTCACTCAACGTAGAATTTTTTAGTCTTATCTTCCTCTTTCTTAACGCTTGCTTTTTGCTGTTATATTTTCTTTGCTATACGAGTATCGTTTACTTGTTTACCTCGTCGCATTTCTTCCCATTTTACTTCTAGTTCCTAGTATTTTTAACTTTCCAAAAAAGTTAAATCAAAGAAAAAAACAAATTTTTCCCTTTTCTTCCCTATTTTTCGGAAAAATGACTGTAATAACGAAATACAAAAAATAGATGATATCAGTATTTTTTCCTTTTTATTTTTACAAATAGAATACAACTGTATTATTCTTATACACTAAATTCTGTTGTCCGTAAATTTTCCTTTCCTATCTTTGTAATATAGGTACATAGCTTTTCTTGCTAAACAGCTTTGAGTTATGCACATTCACGAGACACTCAGTCTCCAGTCAATAAAATTATATTACCTCTTAATTTTAAATAACTTATTTTTTTAATCAAAGAAACGATTTATACAATTTTTTATCATTTAATTTTATAGTTAACATTCAGTGTGGAAAATTTACAGAAAGAAATTTATACTCTAACAAAAGTGTGCTAAATGGTCATGACAACGGACTTTATTGATGAATTATTCATTAAAGCTCTTAAATGCAAAAGAAATTTTAAAAATCATTGACATAGACATAATAAGTGACATTATAAAAGAGAAACATCCGGTAAAATACGGCAAGGAAAATTGAAAAAAAATTATTTTTTTCCCTACAATTTTTGAAAAATTTTCCGGGCTAACACCACTAATTTCTAAAATAATTCTACGTGAAGATAGTGAATATTAAATAAAACGAATGCACTAGCTGCGATTCGCTTCTATGATATTAACAGAAAGAAATTTACACTAATAGAAATGTGCTAAATGATTATGACAACGGACTTTATTGATGAATTACTTTTAAAGCTCTTAAATGCAAAAGAAATCTTAAAAATCATTGACATAGAGGTGACATTATAAAAGAGAAACATCCGGTAAAACACGGCAAGGAAAATTGGAAAAAAATTATTCTTTTCCCTAAAATTTTTGAAAAATTTTCCGGACTAAACTACTAATTTCTAAAATAATTCTACGTAAATATAGTGAATATTAAATAAAACGAAGGCACTAGCTGCGATTCGCTTCTATGATACGTTTCTAGAGCGCAGAGCTCATCGGGCTATCTGATTGTGAGTTGCCGCGTTCACGATATTTAAGTCGCGTAAGCGTAATAAGACACGAATAACACGTGCAGTTGTGTTTAGACCGCGCTATGAGGGTCTAGTCTATTGGAGTGTACATGCGGCGCAAAAACGTCGCTGCATCGCGAAGATATTTATTCTTGTCGAGAGAATTTTTTTTAGTTTCTATAATTTATGTGTCAACAGAGTTTGAAGGATTAATATGATTTGAGAAGTCTATTTTAAAAACCGTGATCTCGATCGTCATCCAGCGATGCGAAAAATTGATATATGGAACTCTTCAATTTGCAAACGGAAAAAAATTGTAATAATACAAAAAATCAATTATTAAAGCAATAATATTCTTGTTAACTTAACAAAGGTTGAAAGTGTGTAAAAAAATAAACGTTCTGAATAATGATTTGATTCTTGATATTCTAGGTATTGGATTTTCATTCTGTCATATTAGTGCAGTTAAATATTGTAATGCGAAAGGTTTTATTCTGATGCGGTCACCGGGTGAGAATAGCAACTGCAGCTTCCTCAAGTGGGTTAATTTTCTAACCCAGTTCTTTTTTTTTTTTCATATGTAGGTCGATCGAATGAACAGAAGATTCACGAAGCACACAAATATTTTGTTCTAGCGTAAAAAAAAGCATTCGGTATAGGTGAACGCGGAAGTGTAACAGAAAATGAAGAGCGCGCGAGCATCTGTTACCTAAGCCAATTTCTCGTTTCAATATTACGACGCGTGACGATTTGAACACTGAAAAAAAAGTCTGGTGATAACTACCAAACGTATAGTGAAATAGTATCAATTAAATATTTGGTCAATGTAACTAAAAATAATTTTATTTTATTAAATGTTTAGTAAGTATTATCAAATCTGGTATAAGTTACTAAATATTTAGAAAAGTAAAATTATGTTTGGTTGACCAAGTATTTAATTGATACTATTTATTATACATTTGGCAGTTAGAATCAGTCTTTTTTCTCAGTGAACGCACTGATGTACGGATTACGACAACACGCGGAACGTACATTAAAAATGCATTCAATCGAAGAGGGAATCCTAGTACAGAAGTTGAATTTGCTTGTTGATGAGAGCGAGGGCCGCGCTGAAGAAAATCGGTTAGAAGCAATTGGCGCGTCGCGCGGCGGCAAGAGCGGAATGCACTTACGTTACTCTCTCGGCACACAGGCCGAAACGCCCGGAGGGAACCAATTCCGTGGTAGCGGCATCGAGGACGGAAGAGAGAAGCTCGTTCTACCACGTTTCGCGCGCGCGAGAGAGAAAGAGAGAGAGAGAGCGATCGAGAGAGGGAGGGGAAGGGAAGAGGGCACAACGACGACGACGGACGGGCGGAGGAGGCAGCGAACGGTGCAGCAAAAGTAGGAGAGACGAGCGGAGGGAGGGCAGAGAGGAGGGTCAAATCATCCTTACACAAGACGATACGAGACACAACCTCCGTTCTTTTCCCGTCCCTCTTCCGACTATACACGTAGCGAAGCGACTTTCGTCCGATAAGGTCACCCCGGTGGCGCAGGGGGGAGAGGGAGGGGGAGGCAGAGGGGGGACCCCTCCGAGAGGCACTGGAGAGTCGCGCGCTGCGCGCTTTCGAATTTCACGCGAAATTCGGTCAATTTCGGCGGCGCGCCTGCACTTTGTGGCTCGCGCGAATGGCTTCGCGTTGCCTTTTCCACCGCGCCTCACTGCGCGTCATCGTCATCGTTCGCGGTGTCCGGTTGTTTCACACACACACACACACACACTACCGATCGGACCTTGGCCCCCGCGCGCCGCGAAAGGAGGATCATCGACGTTAGACGTGCATGGCCGAGAGGAGTCCGGTGGACGGTGATGGGGCATAGAAAGGATTGCTCGGCGTGTTGCACACGCAATGCTTCCTCTCGCGCTCCGCTCGCGGTCCCGCGTTTCATGCGGATCAATGCCCCGGCAAAAGTTCTTTGAGCCGAGGACCACCTGCCCGCGAAGGACCCGCCCAGAGCGCGCAACGGCACCGGTGCATTGGCCCCTGTTACTCCCGTACGCCCGTGACTTTACTTTACTTGACTCGACTTAGCCGTCATATGTATATACGGGATTTGACGCCCTTTGTGGTGTGCCAAATGCCGTGCACGCGAAACTTCCGCTGGCGAAAGGGAACCGTGTGTTTTTCCTCATTTGTAAATCTCGCGGTCAGAATAAATCGCGCGCATCATCCTTACGTCAAGTTTGTATTTTTTGTATTTTGTGTATGAATAAAATAAATCGGGCAGATGCAATAAGCTCCACTTCTCTAAAGCATATTTCGAGAACGTCCGGAAAAGTGCAAGTCTCCCTCTTCGAGAGTTTCCAACTTTATCCATGCAGAAAACGTGATATTTTAGAAGTTGTTAAAGAATGGAAACCAAAATGGCTCTCATCTAGATGAGTAATAAAAAAAAAAACCAGCTGTGAATCGCTAGTTTATTCATGTAGCATTTTCTCCGGCAAGTTTTCTGAATTGACGCGCGGAGAAGGGGAGCTTTTGCTAAAGTGTCTCTAAGTAGTTAAGCTGGATACAGATCTGAAAATAATTTCATCAAAATAGTAGACCATCAAAATAATTATGTGGGACGCTCAAGCTGGCTGCTAGGATGTCAAATTCTTTTGCAGCATTTCTTATTATTCTCGAGCGTCCTTAAATATTTTAATCTAACAAAATTACTTTCCTCTGCATCTAACTAAACCTTCAGATATTTCAGCCAAATTGTTATTTCCGTGTGCACTGTCCGTTATTATTCTATTCTTAACGAAACGACGTCAATTTTTTATTACGATTGTAGCGAAATCGACAGACGACATTGCTGAAATGAAATGAGAATCGCAGGAGTTATGCTCCGTTGCGGAAGTCATCACCGATATAAAAATTAGATATAAAAAAAGCCAACGTCGAAGCTCCACAGGGTGTCTGCTCGAAGAATCGTCGTCTCACGTACGTTTGTGACGAATTATTATAACCATCTAATGTTCATTTCTATGGATATAGAATATAGATTAATTTTAATCTCGGTTAATTTCCTAGCCAGAAATAATTATTCGTTGATTTGAAAACGCTGCATGAACAGTCGATGTTGAATGTCGATATTTTTATCATCTTCGACTTCATCGTTTCTGTGTTAATCGAGCAATTGCGCGAGTATTTCTGCAAGTCAACGAAGTAAAAATGCCAATAACAGCCAATACAGAATGGTCGTATGTATATATAAATTTATTGAATTTAAAAAAAGACAAACATTTTGACCCTAGTTTTGGGTCACCTTCGGTGTTGGAAGAATTAAATTATATTAGGAGTTTGTATTTAAAAGTTGAAAAAATTCTGTCGTAATAGATGGAAAAATAGTGCTCCGTCAATTAATAGAATATATTGTAGGATTGGACACAAGTAAATAGTGAAATGTGTCGATATTGTCATGTATCCGCAACGCAAAGTGACGGTCTATTTCTATAAGATTTTTATTGTCTCTCCGCTAATTCTACATCGAATTGTCACAAAAACAAATCAAAAAGTG
The DNA here is from genome assembly GCA_003595255.1 of Solenopsis fugax. NCBI lineage: Eukaryota > Metazoa > Arthropoda > Insecta > Hymenoptera > Formicidae > Solenopsis > Solenopsis fugax. The sequence goes on along the minus strand of QKQZ01053608.1, from coordinate 5,492 downwards.
GTATGTATACGTATGTATGTATACATTCGATGTAGAAATAGCTGAAAGACAGCATAAAAATCTTTTAAAAATATTATACAATTGCTCAATTAATATAACATAGATTATAGACAATTATGATAAAGTCGAAAATAACAAAAACATCAAATACATGGAAAAAACAATTTTGTTAAAATATCTAACATATTTAGCTAGATACAGATCTGAAAATAATTTCATTGGACAGATCACAAAATAATTGTAACGAATGTTCAAGCACATGAGCAACACTGCAAAAAAATTTTAGCATTCTAACAATTCAGTTTGAGAGTCCAACATAATTATTCTGATGGCTTAACAAAATTATTTTCAGATCAGTATCCAACCAAAATTTTAAATACTTTAGCTAGCAAAACCGTTCTTTCCGTGTAGCATTCGGCAAGCGTCAACATCGATTCGACTAATTTTTTTTTTTACTGCGTTACTCTTTATCTTTCTCTAATCCTTAGATTTGGAAGAAGATATAAAAGGTAAATTAACCAAGATTATAAGGTTGATCTACGTCGGCAGAAATGGGCACGTAAGTCGACTGTTTGGGACGTACGAATTTTCGTTACGATGCAACGGCCTTAAACCCTTTAGGGCCAAACGCCGGGCAGCGTGCGTGACTGCGGTGCGTGTGCATGCGCGCCTCGTGTTCGCTCGCGTGTGCATATGTAGCGCGCGCTGTACGTGCGCTCGGGCATAGGCGTGCTTCGTGTGCAACCGACCGACCGCGCGACTGGTTGCACCGCGCCGAAACTTTATTTCCAGAATGTTTGATTTGAGAAAGAAATAGCTCTGACTCGTTCCGCCGGTTTCGTCTTCTGCAAACCACGCCGTATATTTAACAATTTCTCGGTATTCCTCGACGCAGAAAATGCCCCGATGCACAATTACGCGCGACTATAGTTCTTCTTTCTCGCGTAGTCGCGGAGCTCGCAAACGGAATAAATGCGTCTTGATATTTTTGCGATGGCCGCCTGAGAATATCTCACGGCATCTAGCCGCGGTAGAGAATTAATATCAACAGATTTAATTTAATACATTTTTATCCATTTAATGTAAAAATGTAAGAAAAAAAAATGTATAGAATTATGTTAAGTGTAAACAGTCGTAAACTAGTCTTTCTCCTGCGTCTCAAAGCGTGACGCGAATTAATGTGCATATTGTTTTAAAATGTTGAATATGATTGTGTCCTATCGTGAGGCTTCCTGCGAAAAATTAATTGCCAAATTAACCACGTGTATTTTTAATTTACAACATTCTAGAATTTTCAATAACAAATACCGCAATGAGCGTATTTCATGAATTAATTTTCCTTTTAGATAAGATTAAGTGGATAATAAAAATACGATTACGCTCTTATTTTTATTCGTCATTCGTTCGTGTGCACGGGACATAAACATAACGAAAAAGATAGCATCGCCTTCTGCAGGAGTTTCTCATAAAAATAGTGGCAAAAACGAAACTAGAGCTAATTCGCAAAGTGAATTCTCTCGCTGAACGGTTCTCATGCGGCGTGCGCGCTTCATTCGCCATTTTTTTTTTATCGCAAATTGAAAAGAAACCCGTCTCGCTGAGGAATTTCTGCGGTTTCGGAGCGAAGCGTAGTTAGCGCGAAGAATCAAATGCCATCCAGCGTGATGAAATAGAAACGGAAAGGAGCCGGAGAGGAAAGGAGCGGAGAAAGAAAGAAACGAGGCCGGAATGAGAGCGCGCACACCAGGGCGGCAGTCTCGGGCGCGGATAAGCGACGCGTTGTACACTGACGCAACGTGAATTTTGGCCCGGCCCGGTCACGGTTTCGTAGGCACGCTAAAAATTCTTTTTCGTTCTTCCTCTCGACAATTGTTTCGTTGCATCCTGCCCGGCCGCCGCGCCGCGCTCCGCCATAAGCCCTGAGAGCGGAACGAACCGGGGTGCTAGCGTGTATTCGGCGTCTCGTATTTGGCGAACGTGGATACCTTCCCGAAACACGAAACGGGCGAATTAAGAGAAATTAACGAGAATCTATATTCCGAGAAATTACAAGTTCTCAATTTTCTCTAATTCCTCCGCAAAGATTTTCGATCCCCATTTTCTATTCGTTCTATCCTGTTTCATCCCTACCTTCGGTATTCGCTTTAAATTCAATCTACAGTAGATGTAGTGAGTCTTTTCTAAGCTCTAAACCGTAAAGAACGTTTTTTTCCCGGCAAAAAGCGCTGCGCTAAACTGTAATCCATAAGCTTTAGGCAATCTGGCTAATTGTTTTGCATGTTTCAAAGTTAGAACTTAGAGAACGAATTAACGTCATAGCTCAAAGCAAAAGGCTAAAGTCTTTATTGTAGATTAGGTTTTAAGTCATCAACAGACTTAAGCAAGTCAGATATTTGGTACGAATTGTGAGAGACACGTTACAGTACTTCCTTGAAAGATGTTTGCTTAATTGTTTGTGAACATTTTTGCTGTGCGATACAATTTATTAGCATCCGCTTATGTCTTGCGGGATAAAATCGGTGAACAAAAAGCAGGAAGGCAAAACGGTGGGATGTATAAGCGACTCGAGCAACTGCAACTGTGAATTCAAAGTGATATATTTTGAATAGAAATGTAAATAGAAAAAAACAAATTTTTTTTGTAAAAAAAACCACAGTAAACCTCGTCTTTTTTCAATTTTTTTTAGATATATACTTAATATCTATTTTTGGTTACCAAAAGTTAATTTTTTATAATTTTTTATTTATCACATGATAGATTTAAACTATCATTATTTTAAAAGTATTTTAAATGTAAATTACGTTAAAGTTGGCTGTTGTCATGTAATTACTATTTTTAATTAGGTAAATTTTTCAAAAAGAGCATAATAAATTTTATGAGCATTTTATACATATTTTTACATATTTTTACATAAACATATGCGAGCTATTGTTTGCAAGTTCTTTACTATGAGAAATACATTTAAACCGAGATATTTTTCCAGTATTTTGAATATCTTTGAATAAACAACCAACTTCTGCGGGCTTACGCTCCAAAACCTTCTTTCTCGCTTTAGTATTCTGAGATACAGACGAGTTTTTTAATTCATCGATCAATCGCATTATGCGCAAATGCAACTTTGCCCTCTGTAAAAACTGCATTTACGTATAGTATAACTGAATTGAATCGTTGAGTTAAAAAAACTAACTCGCTTATATTAGAATACACTGCTCAAAAGGCTCAAAACTATCAAAGAAATTATAGATTGGGTACACTGAGAGAAGATAGATTATTTGGTAAAATTAACCAAAGTTTGGTTGAATAGTGATAAAATGAATTTTATAGTTATAATTATTAAATATATAGTTGTTTTGATCAAACAATTTGCAGCCTTAACCAAATAATTATTTTCATACAATAAATTATAAAAAGTTGTATTAAATGTAACTAAGTTTTTGGTATCAGTAACTACAAAATTCATTTGATCACTATTCAACTAAACTTTGGTTGATTTCTCTCAGTGTAGCTTTACTCATGCTATAGACGTCGGTCCTTGATCCCCATTCAAAACAATTAAAGATTGTTTACAATCTATTCATGCCTCGTGTCATTATAATACTATACCGACGAGACTAAATCAAATTTTTATTCTTTTCATGAAAAAAAAAAATGTTTTATTTTACTAGAAAGAAAACTGTCTTACATTTCTAATCTTGAACGATATAAATTTTTTTTCAGCATAGAACCAAGAAATAGGTTCTACGCATTTGCAATACGTTGACAAAAAGATATTTAATGATAGAAGAGAAAAATATTGGATATTTGTGACTATAATTGCATGGAAAAATAATTATGATTAAAACATCTATTTTTACTGCTAAATGTTTGTGATGAGAATCTAGTGTGTTTATAGTTCTACCAACTATGAAAAAAATTTACTATAAATTATGATCATTTCAAATATTAATATAGTAAAATATTGAGATAAGGATGGGGTAAAAATATATAATAATAAAATAAACTTGTATATAGTAAATGAATTCGTAATTATGGTGGATGTCATTACTTTTTGAACATTCGCTTGCCATTTACGTAGTAATAATATTTAATAATTGCAACCGTGTTTTTTCTCAGGTTGTTTTTCAAACTTTATTGTGTATAACACTCGGGAAGATTCTTTAAATTAAAAAATGCTATTATATATATATATAATTATTTAATTAAAGTTTAAAAAAAAGTAATTATTTTTATAAATGTTGAAGTTGCGTAAATAACAAACTTGGCCTCTCCTCCCTCCTCCCTTCCCACTCTGTCTCCCTCTCCGTATTATTCCCCCTTCTTGAAACCGTAATTTTTTCATATTTATGCGTCGTCACATATTTATCCAATATGTCGAATGCTTTTAAAATTCCTAAGTTTATTTTACAAAATGTATTTTCTGGATTGGTTATTACGTGTATAAAATTTTAATTGCATATTGCGCATTTCAAATTTTAATTGGTAATTACAGATGATAATAATTTCCTCCCATATATTCCGCGATATATACGCGACCCGTAATGTATTCTCTGTAACTTATGCTAGCGTACTCTGAAAAACCTTTAAACTAGTTTTACCTACATGCGACAATATTATACAACACTAATAATATTGTAATGTCATTGAATGCTTTTGTGTTTTATGAATTTTGCCGCCATATAACCGTGACAAATAACAGGGTATCGCGCAGAATTGTTTCAGCTAATAATATCGTCATAATTTTTCCTCCATTGTACTTACTCGTAAAAAAATAAAGATTATACCGGAATCAGGAATATCGAACCGAACAATATCGAGCTCAAAGGAATCGTTATCATTCACCCATTCAAAACACTGTACTCTCCTTACTACATTAATATCCATCAGATGTGTGCGTGTGTGTTTGTGTGGTGGTTTATCGGACAACCGTTTTTTGAAAAGAAAAAAAAAAAAGTAAAGCAAAGAGCTGCTCGGGACTGTTGAGCGTGATCAGCATTATCGAATTAGCGCGATTGGCGTACGGTCGGAATTTCGCGATGGTTGCGCGGACCCGATGTGTTTGCATTAGCGAAGGCCGCCTGAGGGAATATTGCGTTTCGATTGGACATACACGCGCAAATCGCGGACGATAAATATTAATTATTTTTGTTTGTCTCCTATCGCGCGGCCCGGCATTAATAACATTTCGATCTCGCGTGCGCTCGCGCTCGCACGCCTGCTTCCTGTCCCGCGTCGTGCCTCACCCTCTCTCTCTCTCCATCCCTCTCGCGTAAAACCATAACGCGCGCCGGCAAACGAATTGGTTAGCGCTCTCTCGGTGTGCTTTCCTCTACCTGCGCATAATGACCCCACCATCCCTCTGACCGTCGACAAAAACGTTCAAGTAACAGCGATGATGATGTCTCTGCGTGCTCATCCCCCCCGCGCACGCACTCTTTTGCACACACACCCCCCTCGCGATTTCTCCTCGCGGGGTCCCCTCCCCACAGCGATCG
>QKQZ01053600.1:0-23240 GCA_003595255.1 Solenopsis fugax | reverse complement strand
AGAGGAGCGACGCGGATTCCGTGTAAATCCTTCTTGCCTGGTTTCACTCCGCGGATCGTCGGAGATCGTCACCGCGAGGCTATCGGAGCGCGTTGTCGATCATAATCCCGTGGACTGTACCGCGCCACCGTCGGTACAGTCCGCGGTGATCGACGCGAGCGACAGGTGCATCGTCCCCGAAATTCCTGGGAAATTGCCCACCGGAGCACAGCCGGACTCACGAATGACCCGTGGCTCTCGACGTGCCTCTCGTCGGGATTCCCGAGTCACGTGGATCACCACATGGCGAGGATCCGCGACGGCACGGACTCGAACGTCAATACTTGTCCCGGTGCGGATCAGTCAATACTTGTTCCGCGGACTGTACGCGGGAAAAGTACAATTCGGTGGGAACGGCCGCGTCGCGGAGCCGAGACCTTTCTCGGCTGGGATATACGTCCGAAATACGTCCATTTCTATCAATGTAGATTGACTTTAATCTCCTTTTAAGAACTAGTTCTAAGAACAACCATTAATGTTCGCAGATTCAAACGACGGGAATGGCTACCATGATCAGGAATCATTGTTTTTAGCCAACGGGAACAACCAATGTCTTGCCAATTCGAACGACGAGAATCCCGAAGATCGAGCCTTCGCTGAAAAATCAGTCAACGTTGCCTGCAAAATACAACGACAGTAGATCGAGAGATGACAGATTCATCGTTTTTATGTTTTTACCGGGAAATATAGTATATGTTCTCTATTTTGATGACCTTTAGGTATATTATATTTGTACATCTTTACATCTGACAAAATAACACACAATAACTGTCTTGTGTCTCAAGTCTTAAACTAAAAAAAAGATTCTGTTTGTAACTTAAGACTTGAGATACAAGACAGTTATTACTGAAGACAGTTATTGTTACTGAAGACAAAGACTTAAGTCCTAAAACTTGTCTTAAGATTATAAGTCAATCATTCTGCTTAGACCCTTAATTGCCAGTTAACTTTAAGCAGAGTTTTATCGAAATCACCTTACAATTTGATTTCTTCCAAAGCAGATTAACTTTCATCCAAGGATCTGAAGAAAGATGGTGCATTATGTAGCATTCGTTAAACGTAAAGCTCATATATTATATAATTCTTTAAACTGAAATGATTTTTTTAAATCTTCTATATTAACCAGTGCAGAACATTATCCATTAAATGAATTGATTAAGAGGATTGTTAAAGATTTAAGAATTAGTAATGTTTCAAGAAAATCTTCCTTGTCTTTTCCATAAATTCTATTCACAATTTTGTAATGATTCGTACATAACATTTGTAGTTAAAGGTGTGTAATTATTTCAGATGTCTTGTAACGAGGGCAAAAATAATGATGAATCTCGACAAGAATGCTTTAGTACATAAAACTGCGTGCGCGAAGAGATGACATCTGATGAGCTATGAGACAGAGAAGGACAGAGGAATCATATTTGTGTCGACATCGTAGGATAGCCGAGATATTATATAGGGTCGGATCATATAAACTGGTAACATCCGCCAATCAAATCTGTCTGTCTATGTATGTGACCTGGTCTAGAATCGAAAGCTCTTCTATACCGAAGAGACGGTAATTTATCTTTTCGTGCATGATAAAAAGAGCGCCTATATTATGCGGCCATTTCGACCGCATTGTGCAGAAATTTAGTATTTATAGAAATACAAAAGTTTATCAATACAGAATTAGTATATCAAATGCAAAAATCAAGTCAGTTTATTTCAACATCTTTATTATTATTATTTATTAATTATTAAATATTTGATCTTTTTCGATAAAAAATTATTAATAAAATACATATGTATTAATTAACGAGTCCTTATATTTTTAATTATTATAATTTATATATTCGACTTTCAAAGGTGATATGAAACCCATAGATATAATTGGTCGACTGTGGTTGTCTGCACAAAAATTTGTAATAAATTAATTATTAAGTGTTGCTGATGAAAGTTAATTATTCTGGTAATAAGTATCTGAAATGTCGAGCTACAGTTTCTAACATTCATATAAATTAGTAATCAAATAAGGAATATAATAAAAATGATCTTGAGTCGTATGTATTCGACAATTCTCACCTACACGCGTAGCGTTACATAAAATTAATAAACTTTTAATTAAATTCTGACAAGTGTCTTATCGAACACTATTTTGCAGCGTAAGGGTGGCGGACGAGAACGAGGGGGAGGGAGGGAAGGAGAGAGAGAGAGAGAGAGAGAGAGAACGAGAGGGGGATAACAGCTCGCGACCTGATCTCGAATCAGCTTACAGCGCGGCAGGGCTCGCAGCTTCCACCTCTGTCTCTGAAACCCGTACCTCATCTCTCATACCGACCCCCGTTCAGCCACCCGCGCGCGCCACTCTCTCTCCCGTCTCCGACGTTCAGTCGCACCCTCGCTTCGCGCACGGCGCGCACTCCGCACGCTTTCGCACCGTCTTCACACGCGCACCGGAAACAGGATTGTCGCCGAGGTTCCGCGAAAGTGATAAGGGAAACTCGACAGGAAGCTCGAGAGACACCAGGATGAGGCTCCTCGCGGTCGCTCTGGGTTTCCTCCTTCAGGCGTGGATCGTGTACTGCGGGGTACGTGCCAAAACGGGGCGGTGGCGGAGCTGTAAGATGTAAGCGAACTCGGGGGAGGAAGAGCTCGGACAAGGAATTACATCCTCTCGAAAATAAAATAAGAAATATATATGAGGAGGATCGATAGAAATTTATTTTATTTTTTTCTAATTCCTTCAAAAGAGAATTCGATTATATCTTTCGAAGCTTCAACGAAACTCAATAGAAGTAAATGGGGGTCGGGAATGCCATTTTTCTCTTGGTAACTGTCGATTCCGGGTGACCGGGGATGAACCCGCGTTCAATAACGCAATACAGTGCTTTTCTTCCAGAATTTCCTAAATATTTTCTGTAAATCACTATAGCAATTTGCTTGATTTTTAAGCGTCAAAAACCATAAAAGAAATTTAAATTCTCCGTGTAAAGTGGAAGTGTTTTAAATCAAGCAGTGATAATATCTTTTCTGCTTCTTCATAGTAAAACATCACGACAGTTATGAAAATGAAAAATGATATTGAAATAATTACAAAACTAATTGGAAGGAGTAACAACGAGGGAAAATAATTTCGTTACAATATCTCTCTGTTAAATTTCTATAGATTTCTGTGAGGCTGCAGTCTCACCTATTGTGTGTCTTGGAATAATCACTAACATCTTTATATTATATCTTTATATATGTCATCCATCACGTTCAATGAAGTTATTATTACTATAAAAAATATATCATGGTCCGCCAATATAGCTTCCGCGAGAGCAATCATCTCTCTCGCTATCTATTTCAACTACTATCTATTAGTCTCAATGACACCGATCTATTTTGCAGACGAAGAGACCTAGCTTCGTTTCCGAGCAGATGATCGCGACCGCAGCGAGTGTCGTGAACGCCTGCCAAACGCAAACGGGAGTCGCCACAGGTATATTATTCGACGGGAGAGTTCGTTCACCCCCTCGGCGTGAATGAAATTATCGATCGCAATTTTAATTATCGCGACGGCGCATAAAGTTGCAATATACACAATATGACCAATCCCCTTTTCGAGATGATTGTCTCGTTCTTCCACCAAACATGTTAAATGTCACACTTTTAGCAAAAAGAATATTAAAAAAAGAAAAAAACATTTTTTAGCGAATCCTTGTGTTTTTTATAAATTTTATCAAATTGTGATGATAAATCTACATACAAAAAAATATCAATGTTACTCTCAAGATAAACGATTGCTCAATTTATTTTTTTCTTCCAGTAAATTTAACGGTTATCTTTAATAAAGAATATTGTTTTAATAATTTTAAAATATATTTATCACAAATTTTAGAAAAACTCATTATCATACTAAAAAAAATTAGAATAATATAATAATAATAATAAGCAAATTGAATTTTTGTTTTAATTTAATATTCTTGATTGAAGTTTATTAAATTATTAAGATTCAGAATATATTTTAAATAAATTTTTGATGAATTTGAATTGATGTATAATAAACTTGTGACAGATTTGTAGATATATGAACGGATGAAATATTTGAAAATTATTATAATGTTTACTTAATTCAAGTATATACTTTTCTGTGTGCAGAAATTTAATTTAAATAAATATTATTATACTTGCTTGAGGTAAATGGTAGATACATCTTAAGGTTATCAAGAAAATCTTTCTTGTAAAGACAATCGCTAAAAAAAAGCTAAAAATTGAGTAATCATTTTTCTTAGCACGAGAATATTTTTATGTTGTAGTATGTTTAAAAGACAACAATGTTATTCCGCTTTGAATTAAAAAATATCTGGTCATATTAAGTATACAGTTGATTCTTGTGAAACCGGTGTCTTCTAATTAAGTCAATAGAATAATTTCCCAATCCAAATGTAAAAGAGATCAATCTACCTCATTTATGCGTTCAAAGTATATCCAATTCGAGTTTCAAGAAAACGATGAAAATTATTTGTAAAATATATCAATGGATATATCAGTTATACATAAAATATGTCTTTTTTAGCCGATATAGAAGCAGTAAGAAACGGACAGTGGCCGGAAACACGTCAATTGAAGGTGAGTACCGATGCACGAGGCACGAGAATTGCCAATTACGTCTGGCGAAAAAGGATCGTCATCACGCGCGGTCGACGAAATGCAAAGATACGTAAGGCTCGCGGTGCATCAAAGACTGATACGATCTAAATTCTCGCAGTGCTACATGTATTGCCTCTGGGAACAATTCGGTCTGGTCGACGACAAGAGAGAGCTAAGTCTGAACGGGATGCTGACGTTCTTCCAGAGAATACCCGCCTACAGAGCCGAAGTCGAGAAAGCGATCGGCGAGTGCAAGGGGCTCGGTAACTATTTGGGTATCTACTGTCCTTTTCTTTTTCGTTCGTCCCGTCGATCGATTGCGTGTGCTCGAAACTTACAAAATGGAAGTATTCCTTAAAAAAAAAAATTCCTTCATTTCTTTTAAAAAAAAGTTATGTTAGTTATTCGCTTCGAAAGTAGGAGGCTTCAAAGATAATAAAAGTGAAATTGATGGTCCAACTGAATGACATATTGAATGGCACATTTCGATCGCAATTAAGTCGATAATTAAAAAAAAAAGAAATCGAAAGGTTCCTTTAAAAATATCTTTGTCTGTTGATTATTATATTCACACGAATCAAGCCTCTTCATTATCGAAAGCTTCAAATCTTTAATTTGTTATGTTTATTTATTTTTAATTCAATTCCGAGATATTTTATCCTAGTTGTTTCATTTTATTTTCGATTACACACGATCCTTCGTGTCACGTCACGTGGAGCAATTAATGGATCAACTGTCTCTGTTCACAGCAAAGGGTGATAACTGCGAGTACGCGTACGCGTTTAACAAGTGTTACGCGCAGCTATCTCCGAGGGTAAGTGATCCATATCGTAATTTTAATAGCAATGTATTAGCCTCAACTCACGTTACGATTGCAATGTTTCATTTCAGACTTACTATCTATTCTAACGAGCTACGGAAGGACAACAGTAAAAAGACCAAAGACAAAATGCTCAAGATACAATTTCGCCGAATGCGTTATGTTGCTCTTACGTTTAAACCACTCTCCACTTTATCATGTATGCCGTATTGTCGTAAACCGTATACGAATTTGGCGATGAAATAAAGGATTCAGCGATCTAATCGATCGTATCTTCAATTGTCCTGCTTCCCGTACCTTTATTGCAAAGCGTACAAATATTGGAAATTCGATCTTAAACTGTTTTTTTAATTAAAAGAGTGAAGTTTTATTTTTAATAAAATGTTATAATAATAAGTAGACTCCTTAAGAATTCAAGTAAAGTTGAATACAATTAATAATTATATTATATAATTAAAAAAAAGCATTAAGAACGAATTTCTAACATTTAAGATACTGTCAGTAATTGGACCCCTATCTCATTTTTCGAGAGAAACGCAAATGATTCAAGGCTCTTTTGTTCGAATTATGATGCCGAAGTTTTTCTTCGAAGTAGATTTACGATTTATTGTATAAATTGTCGGATTGATTGTCAGACTTGATAAATTGATGGCGCTTTCGTTTGATAAAACCGAGTTTGATATCGTAGATTGCGGCGGTACAATGCTCCAATTGCTGGTTGAGGTCACGCTTGATGATCAAACGCATGGAAGGAGAAATCTGTAACTATAACACACTTGAAATATTCATTCACAAACGAGTACTTTGTGACGATCATTGCAGAAATAGCGCCGCGACTCGTGCAGCAAGTGGAAAAGCATTATGATATGACGCAACACGAGCTTTTCGATAAATATGAAATGCAATGCAAAAATTACGATTATTAGATCTAGATTTAGATTTAAATTTTATACAAAAAAAAGCGAGAAATAAATTAATCGAAGTTGATCTACATTGATAGAAATGGCTACAATATAGCTTTCGTTGCAAATCTTTAGCAATATGATAATTTAATTGTGCAAGATCGGTTGCGTACGATCTCATAATACAAAAGTTACACAACGCGAATACTTTATAATTAAAAGACTAAAACATTTAATTTTTTGGGCGGTATTGTAGTGTTTAATCTGGACATCTGGACATGGCATAATTTTCGAAATACTAGCTTGCAGAAAAGAGGAAGAGATTATTGTGTCATTATTAATTATCTAGGAAATAGATAGGATACGTATGATTTCTAAGTCGTTATTAAATCTTTGTTTACCGTCATGCTCCTTGCTTCCAACCGCATGCATTACACAAAGTTAAATATTGCAAATCTTGTCCCAACATTTTAAGTAATTTTCATTTCTTTAAAGTTTGTATCGTTTAAATTTTCTTTGAAAAATAGTTTTTGTGTGCGAAATACTAATTATATTACATACAGAAACTTTGATAAATAGGCAAAAATTATTTCAAAATACTTCAGAAAAATATTTTCAGAAATGTGTGTAATATAATTCATGAAATTGGCGTTTTAAATCTGATAGTTAATTTCTTAATTCCGACGCAATATAAAGCATCTTTTTTTCAAAAGTGGCAATTCAAAAAATCAAGTTTCTCAGAAAAAGAGGAAACCTATTTTTGTTTTGGAAAATTGATTAATCAAATAATATTAGCGAAAGAATATTTTTTGCCGATATTATTTGATTAGTCAATCATTTTGTCTGTCAAATTAAAAAATATTTTCTTCTTTTTCTGGGAAATTTGATTTGTTGAGTTGTATCACTTCTAAAGTAAAGATGCGATAATTCGCTGAGAACTGATTTTTGTCTTTACCAGCTAATTATTATCTCCCACCTCGTCTTCAGAACTAGCATAAATTCTGGATGATTCAGCGCAACCACGCACTTAGTAATCCTAAGTAAACGAGTAAACATTTTTCGACTAAAATTATATCGACTACGTATATGAAATACGAGTAATGGCAAGAGAAAGTCTAATTCTCATCTGTGTCTTTGTGGTCCTCACACAGCTCATCGTTGTGAGTTTTAGTGCCAAAAAAGATGTGAGTATACAAATGTATTTAAATCTACGAGATTTTCATGATTGAAAATATAATAAGTTTATATAGGAAATAGATTTCAAGACTCTTCACGATGAGCTAAAGAAAATGGGTGCTTCTTTACGAAAAAAATGTTTAGCAGAAAATACTGGCGTGACGATTGGTACGTTCTCAAAATATCACATTAAATTATCGACGAAAGGACTCTTTCGATCTCATTTAATCTAACTTATCAATTAGAGAAACAATCGAAGTACATCCAATCGTTTGATATTTGCCAAAAATAATTTGCATTATTTTGCTATATTCTTATTTATCATTATTAAATCATCTAATGTTGACGATTTGTCGATTTTAATGGCAGAGATGTTAGATGCAGCAGAAATGGGTCAATTTGCGGAAGAATTGTCGTGTTATTTCAAATGCGTGATGGAAAAAGGCGGAGTGGTAAAATCACCTAAAAGAAGTTTTTTACAAAACATAGATGTAATAATGATTAAACCGAATTGCTGAAGTTTTAACTTCTTTTGATTAGATGAAGAAGGATGGCAAAATAAACTTCAAAATATTGGCCAAAATTTTTCCGTCAACATTTAAACAAATTGTAGATGAATTGTTGGATGTATGTCGCACTGTAGGTAAGTATCAGTTTGTTGAGATAAATTGCATTGTCAAGTAATAATCATATTTAAAAAATGAAAATGCAATTATCGATAACAACTTGTTTTATCATTAATAAAACTGCATTCTAAATAATAATCTTCGCTATATTGATTAAAAAAATCAATGTTTCACTTATTATATTGTCCGTGATTATTTGTCGATATTTTTAGAGAGTAGCGACAAATGTGACAAAGCCATGAAATTTAATCAATGCATGTACGACGCAAATCCCGTGGTGAGTAACATATTAATATACCCGATCCTAATGCAGCAAATTATATGCCTTATTGCATTTCTTTCCAGGCGTACTTCACTCTCTAGATATAGAACATCTGTTAAGATCCCAAAGATTATATGTAAATTTGACAAAATAAAATTTCTAATAATCATCTGTCCTCTATTTCTCATTTCAATGCTAATTTAAAGTAAAGTAAAATCCGAAAAAATAAAAGTTGGATACATTATTTATAAGTAAAAACATTTATAGTAACAATATTCCATGAATACAATAACAGCAGTTTTTGTATGTACATCTTACTTTATACAACTTAACGATTATATCACGATTTATTGGCTGCAATCGGTGCAGTACACATATTAATGTATCTTACGTATCTGCATGCCTTACGTTAAATTATTACATTGATAAAGTTTCTTGCGACATACATACAAAAAACGATTCACGTACGTTATATACATCTCTGATCGAATACCCATAATTTTCCCGTTAATATTATCATCTGTATGTATAAATATTAATAAATCTAAATACATGCCAAATGTATCGAGACAGTCCTTTTTTTCGTTTCCGTGATATACGACTGTCGTGATAAATATTGTGAACGAACTATAGACAATCAGGCGTATAAAACAACGAATGATGTAAGAGCCTTACATCATTCGACAATCTCTCGAGATCATTATAAATGAATAAATGACTCACTGTGTAAATGACGATGATGCTAACGTGATAACAACGCGGCCTATGTCTTCCGCGGCTTCGTCTTTCTTTTATTAATGTTCATTATTTGTTCTACTATGATATCGTCCGCTCTGGGATCGATGGGAATGGCCTGGACCGGTGCTCTGGAGCTCGGCACGGGCTTCGAACGTCTTTCTAGTAGCGCGTTCAACCAGATCCACAGCTTCTCGCGATTGAGAAACGCCAGCGCGACTAGCATGATGAACGGTAGCGCGATCACCGACGTTTGATTCATCTCGCCCTGATCGACTTTCCGCTCCGCGTTGAATGCCAGCTTGACGTACTTGAACGACGAATTCGCCTCGAAATAGACCGGAACAGTGCGATACTTATGCACAGCCTGGGACAATGAGGACTCCAATTGGACGAAGTACTTTCTGCCATCGGCTTGCAATGGCGGAAAATGCACCAAGAAACCGGCATTGTAATTGCCGGCGTTTTTGCTGGTGGACTGCTGCACATCCAACCTAGAAACGTGCACCGGCGAGTCGGGAGAGTCCTCGCGACACAGCTTTACTTTGATCGTGCGATAATGTTCTGGTTGGGCGGATGTGACATGCACAGAGACATCCGTGCGCGAGATTGGATGGAAAGCAATCAGCCGCAGGCCGTGGATGTCTTCCACCGGCTGCACCAGCTGAGAGCTGGGGCTCGTGCGCTGTATGTGAGCATTGCTCTCCACGTTCGATTTCAAACGGAAGACGTAGGTACACTGTAAAATTAATAAATCGTCGTATGATGCCAAACATTGAGATTACTCTATTTCTTACGAAAATTATATTAATATAAATATACTCACCGTGGGCTGGAGACCACGGATCCTGAAGTTACCGTTTTCTTCAGTCGTAGCCTCTTCTTGGAGACTGGAGCAATTTCCTTGGCCTTGAACTTCGACCAGCAAACCAACTTCCGGTTCCCCATTCAAAGACGTGACAGAACCATAAGCGCTGTAGGCGACTCTGTTACCAAATAAATTCACATTGACGGTCGCTCCCTCCATGACGTTAATCATCTTTGATGGCGGATCGAAGCGGTACTCCTTCATCATTGGTCGTAGGTAATATTCGCCTGGTGATAGTGAATTAAATATGAATTTTCCATCTTCGCCGGTTATGCTATTCTTGCGATAACTTTGACCGCCAGACAAAGAAAGAAGTACACCCTGTAAAATAATTCATTATTTGGACTTCCTTTCTTTTCTATTAATTTTTTACTAATCTTTTACCTGCAACGAAGAACCGTCGGCATGATCAGAAACTTGCACGATAATCTCAGCTAATTTGTGTGCTAAGAACACTCCTTTAGCATCAGGCCCAGTGATTACAAATCCTTCCTTCTCAGCTGTAACACTAATAGCAATAATACACAATTAATTTTATGATATAATTGTTGTAATAAAAAAAATTATTGTCGACATACCTATATTCGATTTTTCCATTCAAAGGTCCAACGCTGTAAGTTCCGTCTTTTTGTGTAATTAATGTATGAATTGGAGTCTCTTCATCTTTCCCAATTATTCGTATAGTTACACCTTCTAGCGGTGGAGAAATTTGTCCGGCTATAATCTGAATAATATTCAGCAGACAAATTTAGCTACGAATTCTATATGTTCAATGCAATGTAATAGTTATCTACCTTTCCTAAATCACCAGCAAAACTTGCGATGTCGTTGTGACAGTCATTCACACCAAAAACTTTTAGAGACGGTGGATTAAAGAGCAGAATATCCGATAATGGAGTGATAGTGTACATATTATCCGTTTTCGCTTTAAACTCGAACTCATACTTGTACATGCCATCTTTCTTTACATGTTTCAGTGGACCAATCCTATAAAAAAAAAATTAATAAAGAAAGATGTATATATGCATTTTATGTATCATAAAAAAAATTATTTAAGAAATTAATCCTAAAGTACTATTATAAGTAAATTTTTATCTAATTCTAATTTCTTTTATCTAATCTAATGCTAATTCAAGTTTAGTATAGTTTTTGTTATTAAAATTTTAATAACTAAAAGTAATTTAATAAGACTTCGTTTACATTAAAATAATATTAGTTCAGTTATTCTAATACCTTACAAATAAAGTAGAAAAAAAGTGTAAAAGAATTCTTAAAAGTTAAAAAAATTCTTAATTTGGTGAATTATAACTTAGAATAATGTTAATATAAGAAAAATATGAGTGGTACTATAGTTTAATATTACTCAAATATAAATACAAAAAGATATATAAAAAATATCTTTTCAAGTACAACTTACGTGACACTGTCGTTCGCATCTTCGATCTTTACTTTGAGATTGTTTTGCACGCTTAAGCTTATAATATTGCCTTTGTGAGTGTGTTCAGTGGAGTGCAGCAAGATTGGGGAGAGATTGCTCGTGTCCCAAGTGTAGGAAGAATTGTCGTATACATGGCAACCTTTTGGAACAAAAGTGTATGCTCCAGATTTAGGCACGCAGTGTCTTATGCTGCCTTTGTTCAAAGGTAGAGTTATCAATTTTGTGTTATTAGGCTCGAAATACTCTACGAGCGTATCGTGAGACGATATGAATGTAATGGAGAAACCAGTTTGTTTGAACGGCGGCACCTCAGCGCGTTCCGACGTTATCGAAATCCTATAGCTGGGATTTTCCCAGCAAAACACGTCGTTGTCGATGAAGATCTCGTAGTGGCCGGGCAGCACGTCCGTAAACTCATATTGACCATCTAAATAATGGAAAACGACTTCATAGACAGGGACAGTAGTATCGTATCGAATTAAATAATCATTACTGCAATAACAAATAGGTACAAAGTATTTTATATTAGTTGCTTGAAATCAAATTAATTATCAAGCTTATTGAAAATTTATAAAATCGAAAAGATAATTTCAATTTTACGAAACCGTATTTGTTATTGCAGCAGAAATCAGACCATTGAAAAGATTCAATTAACGTCGATCAACATTTATATTAGCACACCTTTGGCTTGTACTGTCTTTATCGTGACTCCATCGAGTATTTTCAAGGTAACGGAGGCCTGACTGCAATCTGTCCCTGGCAAACAATGTACCATCCCCGTTAACGTGGCCTTTAATTGTAGGAAGTTGACATTGGTGATTGGTTGAGACGTCACGTCAATCGTTTGTTGCAGCGGATAGAATCTAGAAATGTAATAAAGCCTTTATAAATCCATAACTATTTTATATTTTACATATAATTCTGTAAATATTTTTATATTCCTTGTTTTTGCACTCACTGTAAACCTTTAGTCTTCTCTTCCGTGCTCACAATTACACTCAATTGATATTTATCAGGCGCGAGGTACACAGAGTACTCTCCCGTCTTTTCGTTAGTATTGAGCTCCTTGTAGAACGAAGCGGCCGTGTTCTGAATGGATATTCGACGAAAATGCAGCGTCCCTTTCGCCGAGAGAGTTACCTTACCCGAAACTTTGTACGCCGAAGGTATTAGCACCGGAAGTTCAGGCGAGATGGGAGATATTTTAACTGTCCTCTCGCTAAATTGTACATTTGCTGGAACAAATAATTGTACAGATAATTCCAAGATTCAGCAAACGATTTAATTTACAATTTTGCAAAACCTCACATACCAGATTCCGCCCTGAGTGTATATTGGCCGGCTTTCATATTGTCCAGTACGTATTTCCCATTCTTATCCGTGACTGCAACTTCCTTCTGTGACAAGAATATCTTTGCTCCCGGCAACGGATTTCCGTTTGCGGAGTTACGCACCAGGCCGCCGACCGTAAAACCGGTAACCTTAAAATCTTGAGGAAGAACAACGCTGCCGTGGCTAACTTTGAATGACAATTCCGGCGGCTGAACGTCGAATTTTGTCTGGGCACCGGCGTAGTAAGGTACAAGCTTATAATTACCAGGCGACACACTGGGGAATGTAAATCTACCAGTATTGTCCGAAGTCACGTGACAAAGTTTCTCGAAGTTTAAGTTCTTATCTACAGGGGTAGTCTCGCACTTTTCAGCGATACCATTCTGTAAAATACACAAAATCATTCATTCTGAGTATAATTTTAATAAAAAATACTTTAAAATTTAGAAATATTAAATTAATATTTTAAAATATACAGATGATAAAAATAAATGAAATAATCTTACACCGAAAAGGATGAAGGACACGCCAGCCACTGGTTCATTCTCGCTGGTGACTTTGCCGCTAACGTCATATCCTGATATTACCAAGCTGCCATCCGCGAGTTCTGTGTTTCCCTCTCGTACAATTACTTCGATTTTATTTTCTTTTATTATCCACCTAAAAAGAACGATTGATCATTGTAATTATTTTTTTTGTGCCTTAAAATAAATTTATCAACTATCAGACTGTTACACTTACTTAAAGTGATGCGCAACAAGAATGTATTTTCCAGGTTGAATGGGAGTAAAGTAAAATATCCCACCTTCTGCTGTTGATGTTGATTTAATGGGAACTTGTTTATTGCTCTCTGTGTATAAGGAGATAGTAACTCCTTTAGGACCAGAATCGGTACCTAAACTAACCACCTGAAAATTTATATAATTAAATAGTATTTTGTATAATTACTTTTTATATACATTAAAAATTATTCATATAGATTAATTACAAAATTAAATTTATGAAACTACTGTTAAATTATCAGATCGTAATATTCTTCAGAATATAAATATTTTCAATGTACTCATCAGAGAAAAAATGTATTACTCACACGTCCTGTAATACCAAATCCTTTGAACGTAAAGTTAATATCTTTTCCCTGACTGCAATCATCAGTAACACCATCTATGTTTAACATTACCTCTGTGGGTTCAAAGCTCCAGCCTCTGGGAGGATCCACCTGTTATATTAAAACAGACAACACTTTTATCAAATCTTTTACAGCATTCTGTAAACTTTTAGGTGATACCAATTAATAGATGCTAATAATTATACAAATTTTGTATGTCAATAAAAGATGATCTCATCTTAAAATGAAAGACTTTTTGCAAATAAATTTATACATTTTCTTATGTTACATGTGATAAACTAATTTTTTGTTTCAGTATTGTCCCATAGAGTAATTGTCCCAATTACTGCTGCTTTTCTAATTGTAATATTAGAACAAAAAGTATAAAAGTATTAGGTATTAAAAATGTTTTAATGTTAAACTAAGATTACATAAACATAAGTAAATAGGTGGCAGTAAATAGGGAAGCAATATTAAGTACATGTAGCAGTAGACGATGGAGGCAGTATTCAGGATATTAATTGGTAATAATAGATTCAATAACTTGTATTCTTATTTCTTTCATTATACTAAAATAATTACCTTAATCAGTTTTCAAATTTGTTGTTTTTATTAAAGTATTTTATCATATTAAAGTTTTAACTTGAATATAATGATAAAAATAAATGTTTGTTATATATTAAAAAAAAACTACAAAATAAGTACATCTCTGTGTTTAAAGTGACAGTAATTGAGACAATCACCTATTTAATTAGTGGCAATGATGCTGCATTTTTCCAGTTTACCTTCAATATGTATTCGCCCTTGTCATACAGAGGTAGGAAGTAGTAACCGGTGTTGGGTGCGCACTCGGTCTGATCCTTCAGACTGCCGGTCTTCGTATACCTGACAAGTTTATCTCATAAAATTTGAACATTTAATCATCAGTTATCACATTGCGATTACGTAGGGTCACGCAGCTGCCAGATAACCTCTCATCCAGGCGGGATACTCACAGCCTCACGTGCACCTTCGTGAAGTCGATGTCGGCGTGACTCTTCAGAAAACCGCCGCATCCCAGGATGTCCTGCGCGACGACGGAGCCGCCTGCGACGAGGGCCACCAGGCAAGCGAGGAAAACCAGACGCCGCCAAGTTGAATCCATGCTACTTGTCCGCTTGTTAGCTCTGCGAACGTCGAACCCCGTTGTCCAGGTCATCCAGGCGCATTCAGGCGCCGCCGGAGAAGCGTCACGACTCACAATCGTCACGTCGTACGTGCGCGCGCAACTCATCCGGAGCCGGAGCCCCGTCAAGTTAGGTTAGGATTTCGGGTTTGTCTTGCAGTGGGGCGAAGCGTGTGTGGGACTAGGACATGCGCTTGCTTCCGAGTGACAACGTTTGACTTTTGTGATAGCTGTGATTGATTCAATATACATTCAACGTATTCCAGAATCCTCCTACCTGAAAAAGTTCGAATTCAAATATTCAAAACGAAAGACTTTTTGCAAATAAATTTATACATTTTTTTATGTTACATGTGATAAACCAATTTTTTATCTCAATATTATTGTGAGCGTTGCATAAAATGTAACTATCCTAATTACTGCTGCTTTTTCCAATTGTAATATTAGAACAAAAAGTATGAGAGTGTTAGATATTAAAAATCTTTCAATATTAAATTAACATTATATAAACATTAAGTAAATGGGTGATAGTAAATAGAAAAGCAATATTAGGTATGTACTAGTTACATGTAGCAGCAGGATAGCGTAAATACCGGGAAGACAGAGGATGCTGCAACCCCGGGCCCAAAAGAGCCATTGAGGCCCTTGAAACTTAATTTTATTTTTAATTACATTGTCCAATACCATATTTGCCTTATTAATATTCTATAATCGTTTCCAGTAGATCTCGATATCGAAAGAATACAACTCTAACGCAAAAATATTAAAAACGTCTATTTTAGCAATTTTGATTGTGAGGTTTTCTCAAAACTTGACATTATATGTCATTTTTACGGTCAGCGCTAAAAAATTTATCAGAAATGACTTGATAAAACTTAAGGCAAAAAAAAAGATATTCTGTTACTGTAGTAATAATTAAGCCAAGATTTGATATTCGGATGTCATGTGCGGAGAATGAGTGTATATTATAGGTACATAATTGAATTTTTAGTTCATAATATTTAAATCGCCTAAGCTTAATGTAATTACTAAGGAAAATTTATTATAATTATTCTTTTCAATGTCAGGTCATACCTCCAGATCCAAATTTTGAAATTACGTCACTGTGTGGCAGTAAATGGGGGGAGGGGGGGCAGTATTCAGGATATTGATTGGTAGTAAAATAGATTCAATAATTTTTATTATATTCTTATTTCTTTCATTGTACTAAAATAATCAATCAGAATTTGTTGCTTTTATATATTAAAGTATCTTATCATATTAAAGTTTTTACTCGAATAATGAGATAAAAATGTTATATATTTAAAAAAACTACCAAATAAGCATATCATCTATATGTTTAAAGTGACAGTAATTGAGACAGACCCTACTATTTAATTAGTGGCAATGATGATGATGCTGCATCTTTCCAGCTTACCTTCAATACGTATTCGCCCTTTTTCGGAAGTGTCATGATGAAGCAGAATGATTTGTTGTATAAATGCATTATTCTGAGGGGCAAGCTCTCATACTTCAGGCTGCCGGTTTTCGTGTATCTGACAAGTTTATCTCATAAAATTCGAACATTCAGTTATATCATATTGCGATTATGGGCGAGATTTTTAATTCGTCGATTGATCAATCGTATTATGCATAAATGCAGCTTTTACAGAACAAAGTTGCATTTGTGCATAATGCGATGGATCAATGAATCGATGAATTAAAAATCTCGCTCTATATAGGACCACGCAGTTACCAGGTAATCTCTCATTCAGGTGAGATACTTACAGCTTCGCCCGCACTTGCCTCAAGTCGACGCATTCGTGAGCACCTTGGCTCGTTTCCAGCTTCAGATAATCTTCGGGGCATAACAGGAGCACCTTGGTGTCGAGAGGAGAGTCGCCCGCGACGATTGCCGCCAGGTAAACGAGGAAAGCCAGACGCCACCGAGTCGAATTCATATCGCTTGTCGTCCGCTCGTTAGCTCCGAACGTCGAACCCCGTTCACCGGCGCCGCCGGAGAAGCGTCACACGTACGTTGCGCGTGCGCGTGCAACTAATTCGGAGCCAGAGCCCCGTCGAGTTTCAGGGTTTCGAGTTCGTCTCGCGGCCATCGCAGCGTCTTGGGGACTCCACTCCAGTTGTGGTACTGAGGCTCGGACCGAGCTTGAAATTCAGGATCTATCGTAAAAAGAAGAAGTCTCGCAGCGGAACGAAGCGTGTGTGTGGACATGCTCTTGCTTCCGAGTGACAACGTTTGATTCCTGTGATTGTCATTCAGTACACAGTTCGACGTATTCCAGAATAATTCAAAAGAATGCATTTCGAAGAGAGGGGAGACAACGATGCGTGCGTTGAAAGCTAGGTCGCTTGTTGAAAACCGGTCGGTTTGTTTACTTGCGGACCCACTAATCGAATAATCACCGAGACGATCAGCCGTTCGCAAGCTGCCACCTGCCACTTGCAATCGCGACCGTCATCCGTATGAGAATTCATCTGTAAACTCGTACGCGCCCATTCTGATTTTACGCGAGGAGGCATCTCGTACAGGTAAGGGGCACCGTCCCAAACGTAAACACTCATTGCCCTTCGCGTATACGCATATACGCGTCATCAATTGATCAACTGTTTCCCGTAGGCAGGACGCCGGCAGTTCCGCGCATCCGCGGTCGAAGATGGTGAAAATAGCGCTGCGGATCACGTGCAGACTCGACAACGTCGAGGAGCTGCGGCCGTTGGGTCCCGAGTTCAGGTGGTGCCTCAAGTTCACTTGCTGCAATTGCGGCGAGACGTCGGACAAGTGGAACTACGTCTCCCTGGACGAATCGACGCCGATGCAGCGGGGCAGCGGAGTCAATCACTTCGTGAGCAAGTGCAAGCTCTGCTCCCGGGAGAACTCCATGGCGATAATCGAGGACTCGATCGGGTCCTTCACCGCGGACGATCAGGGACAGTTCAAGACGATCGTCGTGTTCGACTGCCGGGGCATCGAGCCCTCCGACTTCTCTGCGCGAGAGGGATGGGTGGCCAAGGCAGTGGACGGCGGCAAGGAGTTCGCCGACGTGGATCTGAGCGAGGGCGAGTGGGAGGACTACTGCGACAAGATCATGGAGCCCGTTGGGATATATGAAATCCAGCATAGGTTCGAGAGAATCAAGTGAGATCGTGGACCCGCCGGACGGTGCCGTTTTCATTGTCAGGATTTCACGACAGATCAGTTTTCCCTGCCGATTAACAAAGCGAAGTCAACACACGTCTGTTATGTGTAAATATGTAAAGATATACATTACAGTCTTCAATGCCTCTTTCACTTCTTACGCACAGATTGTTAATATATAAAGTTATAAGATTGTTAGACTTCTCATTGAATTGAGAAGATGAATATCGTTCGTTTTCTGGCTATGTAGAATTCGCATCTGTGAATTCACACTTCTATTATACTGCCTCTTTCTGCACCTGTAATCAATGAATGAGTATGTCAGAAAGAGATGCTTTAACTGAAATTTCAATGATCATATAATGGGATAATAATAATTATAATGCTGTTATACTGGCCTCATGGAAAATTATCTTGCTTATGCCTGAAGTTCAACAGAATAGTTGAAGTGAATTTTTTTTCCACCTTTGAAGGTAATGTCAAGAAATTAAAAAGTAAATTGAATATGTCTAGAAATTTATACTTCGAAATTTCACTGCCTAATTTTGAATCTTTTCAGCCATTCGTTACACGCGTACACTTGTTTGACACGTATTATACATGTTGTATAAACGAGCACAGCTTGCAATATTTGGAGTTGACTAAGATTTGAACTCTTCTAGAATTCTTCGCTTTCACTTTTAGACTGCTCCACTATTCTCATAATTATACCGCCGTCTATGAATAATTGACTTTACAATTCTTTTTATTTTCCTACAATGTGATAGGAATTATCAGTTTGTATAATAAACATACAGTCTTTTCGTAACATCTTTTCTTTGCACAGAAATATATCCCTTACAATGGGATATTTTTCTGAAATACCTTTGATATCCTCTTTCGTCAAGGCAAAGAGTAAAAATAGTATCAATCCAACGACATAATATAATTTATTCATAATCATATAAAAAAACCATTTTATTTCCTAAATGGCTTGGTACATAAGAGATGTCGTTTGCAACAATAATTCCACTTTGCTTTCCAAGCACGTTCGGATTTGCCGATTCATACCCTGCGTAAATAATCGAGTGATGACTAGTGTCGTTTTTGTCGGCAAGGGCGATACTCGAAACCGTGCGGCTTACCGATTCGCGCGAATCGATCCGGGCGCAACTTGCTTCTCTTCCGTCCACCAAACGCAAACTGCACTTCTTGGAATGTCGATCGCATAAAAATCATCGAACTTATGACAACGCACTAATCCGTGTCTTACGATTATAAAAAATTAAAATATTTCTCGGTTAAAAAATTATGTTATATACAGTGTCTTCTTTTTTTTCATGTATAAAACTTTCGAACAACGTCCCACTTAACGATACTCGAGCGTATCGCGCAAAGACTTTCGATTACGATTGGAGTAACTCTCTCGCATTCTGTCTCCACAATAAACTACAAACGAAAGAATCACGATGTTCGAAAAGAAATTATATAGAGACAATATTTATGACAATAAATCACAAACGCGATTCGAAAAAAAGAGAGGAAGAAACAATATATGACTTCGTTTACTTGACGATTGCCTAATGCACTAACGCTACGCTATATTTGCCTAATGCTTTCGTTTACTATGCTTCCTAATATCTAACACAAATAAATATATCGCGTGCGTATTACAATCCGCCGTTCTCGGAGAACCTTTAACATATCTTGAATCACATGTAAATAACCACTAAAAATTTTTAATCTAACAATCGATAACGCTATCAGTCTATTCTCACAAAAATATCACTATGACCGAACATACCGTGTCGACGATACAACCAGAGTCCAAAATTATCGAAGTTGATCGAAATTCAATAAATAAATAAATAACATAAACTTTTAAAACATCTTTAAAACAAATACACTCTTTTAAAATAGAAAGATATCAACTACTTTTGTCTTTTTAAAATCGCTTAAAAATGTAACTTAAAAAAGTACGAAACCATGTAAATTTGTTACGAATATGCTGGAATGAAATACTTGACTCTGGCTCACATGGAAGATTTGTAATCCGCTTGACTGTAACTCGAACAATTATCCTACTAGCAAATCGAGGTCTCTAAAAACGCCATGATCTTCTAATATTACGAATATGCATCGCTGTGCGCTTTTTTTTTNTTTTTTTTTTTTTGATCGGTTAAACGGCTCTAGTCTACTATCTAGCTAAGCTATCGTCTTTGGTATACTAATCTGGGGGATGCTTACTTTATCCAGAAACAGAGGTGATGTTCACGGGGAAAGATCTCGCTTCCGGGGATACGAATATCGCATGTGGAAATAGGAACATTACGAGTAATATGTGTAAGCTAGCTGGTTATGGCGTCCCCATTACGTCTCGAGAAACGATTATTAGTAATTCTCGTTCTCTGTGTGAAAAATAAGTTTGTAGAAGAAGAATCGAACACGAGCGAGTGGCAAAGTCTAGCTTTCTCCACTGGACATGGAAAGTCCCATTTTACAATTGCCTCTCGCGTCGCGTCCAATTCACTTCGTAGTAAAGAAGGTGCACACGCCGTATCATATTCTGTGACAGAACAAGTTGGAAGGATCGAGAGATGCCGGGGAAAAAAGCCTTGTCTTCATTACTGATACTCTTTTTCATCTCTATTATAATTTTCATTATTGATAAGAATTCCCGTCGCTTTTCCGTGAGTACGGTTTGTCTGTATCTACTTGTTCTATTTAACCCTTTGGGCCTCAGTTTTTATTTTTTACGAAGTATTTATAAAAATTATAGTTATATCCATAGAGGTTAGATTAGACATATATA
The DNA here is from genome assembly GCA_003595255.1 of Solenopsis fugax. Classification (NCBI taxonomy): domain Eukaryota; kingdom Metazoa; phylum Arthropoda; class Insecta; order Hymenoptera; family Formicidae; genus Solenopsis; species Solenopsis fugax. The sequence goes on along the minus strand of QKQZ01053600.1, from coordinate 2,234 downwards.
TCTTGCTTAAGGAGCTTATACATGTAAGAGGTTTTATTTGTCTCGATGAGGCTCAAATGATCAACGAACACATTCCAGCGTCCCGGTCAATTAGAGTTATCCTTCTCCGATCATCTCTCGATCAAGACTGGGCCGTATTCCTTGGGCACGTATCGTTTAATGTCCTTCTAATGTCTACTAAATCGATTATATACGTTTTGAATCGCCTATGCGCTAGTGTATTCGGCTAAATCTGTGATTTTCTAAAAATCCAGAGATGGATATATATTAAATATCTATGCTTTTTGATACTGTTAGATTACTCATTCGCGTGATTTACTTTTGAAGATTTCTTTCTGCGAGTTTTTCGCTACGTTTCCTTGTTTTTTCTAAAGCATATCAAAGACATACACCCGTGAATAGGCCCGTTAGATGTTGAGTAATCTCAATCCTAGAACGCTAACGGGGATTCTGTCAGGACCTAGCACAATCTCAAACTAGTGCGTCCTATCATTCTCCTCGTTTCCTATTGCAAATTTCGTAATAATATACTAATAATTGATATTACATTTTGCACTATATATTTGAAAAAATGTTAAATATATCATGTTAATATAGTGATAGTGATTAATAATATTAATTATTCTATCATAATTACTTCGTAATATATCTGTTATTAATAAACTCCACGTTAGCGTTTTAGGATTAATCTAACGTAATTCGACGATCTATAAGAACTTCTCTGCCGTCATTTCGGCAAGAAATTTCGGAGCGAGCACCGCGACGATAGATCGAACGATGAGAGTCTAGCTAGTGAAAATGCTAATCTAAAGCGACAAATGAAAGTCGACTTACTCGCGCGAAGTTGCAAACTAAAAGTGACAAAAGGAAAGTTTGTGAGAAACGTTAATTATTGCGCGAAACGAACAATAGAGCGGAACAATGCCCAGCGAGGATACGCGACACTCAATTTCGACTCTCTCTCTTTCTTTCCCTTCCTTTCTTTCTCACTCTTTCTCTCTCTCTCTCATATCACGTAGACGGACAGAAAAATAGAGTTTTGACGTGCGCGCTCGCACTCAGCCAACCCTGGTATCGTCGAGCCCGAGGAAGATCGCGTCATCGTAATTCGGTATTCGGCGCGCAGGGAGTAAATGCCGCGTTTAATCAATACTCCTCGCAGCGCGCGGCGGCTCGACCAATCGCAGATTCGCCAAGGACAGGATTCGTAACTTCGATCCTGTCTGACCGGCAAGTTCCCCTTGCGAGGAACAGGGCGATGTCATAGACGCTTAGTTAGTCGTGATCACGTGCGGCACAATAGACCGGAAACGAGTTGGCCGGTCGGATTCAAGGCAGTTCGTCGGTCAACAGACTCGTCGGTTCCAAGCACGTTTGCTTCAAGGTGGCCGACTGATCTTCAAGGCTGCGCTTCAGGCCCTCGATCGTTTGCATCAGCATCTGCCGTCTTAACTGGGATAACTGGTGCTGGAAGTATTGCGAGTCCTGAATGTTGTTCGCGTTCGCCTCGGCGGCCAGTCGTTCCTGCCGCAACTGCGCTACCTTCTCCTTCAGGGATCTTCGCGAGTCATCTGCGTATACAAAAAAAAAATAATATCAATAGATGGATAGCCTGATTGCGATACATTAATTAAGCCTGTAATCTATTAAAATTAGAATAAGACAATTTTAAAACTGAATTTAAAAAATGTTATACATAGAACTTTAAATATTAGATATTTTATCGAATCACACAATCAATAATTGTGATGAGAATTATATATTATTAAAATATCTTATATAATTGTTATCAGTTGATACAATTAGTATTATTATCAAGAAAAAAAATTTTACATGTGTTTTATAAAAGAAGTAGAAATAAAAGAAACACCTGTATCATCGGTTGCTGTATCACCGTCAGAATTTCTCAGCATAACGTGCTCGCCCAATGTCTTTTGTATTCTGCCATATGTTGCGCTTCCGGCGTATACTTTTCTTTTCACCGGCTCGCTTTGCGGGCAGTAGGAAGACCCTTCCTTGATGGGGCCCATGTCGACAGATCTAAAGATATTTTTCTGTTACAAATATTCAACGACTGCACATGTAGTATCAACATTAATTTAATATTATAAATATTATTTTAAATATATTTAATATTATATATCAATAATTAATATCTAATGCAAACTTACTGCGTAAATTAATTAAGTCATTGTATTTAATAAAATATTATGATTATTAATATTATATAATAT
>QKQZ01053598.1:0-10312 GCA_003595255.1 Solenopsis fugax | reverse complement strand
ATATAAATTATATATAGAGTGTCCTAGATCGCCCATATATATATATATATATATATATCCCTTTATTAAATAAAGGAAAATGATTTTTGTTAATATTTATTAATATTTTAACAGAAAGCGCATTAACTGGAGAACTTAAGATATGCAGAATTGACAAATATACTAGCAGTTGTGAAGGTGGCGAAGAGGTGTTCATACTTGTGGAGAAAGTCTCAAAAAGTAAGTGATGATTTAGCATTTCAGCTAAACATGCATTATAGCAGCAATGAACACATTCATGTAATAAAAGCGTACTATATTATAGAAAACATAAAGATAAAATTCTTTGAGCTGGACGATGATGACACTGAAGTCTGGATCGATTACGGTCGTTTCTCAGAACTGGATGTCCATCATCAATATGCCATGGTATTTCGGTATGTGATTTAGCACATTTAAATATTTTTTCTTCCTTTCATAAGGCATACAACTTACTGTATTGTGTTTTTAGAACTCCACCATATAAAGATCGAAATATCACTTCTCCAAAGGAAGTCTTTATACAACTGGAACGTCCTTCTGATTCAGATTGTTCTGAGCCAATAAAATTCACATATAAACCAAGCGATCGCATGATAGGTGAGTTTTTAGTAATAAAATTATACATTCTTGACTATTATGTTTCTTCCATTTTTTGTTTTGTTATTCTTAGTTGTTATGATTCATTATGTTTTTCTTTACTTTTTTTTATCTTTTCCCTATATTTTGTTTAATATAACCATTTTGCAATTTTAGGCAGGAAGAGAACACGAGTCTCTCATTCAAACAGCACGGAATTGGCACAAATGACATTTAACAATGACATGACTTTAACGAATACACCACTAACAAGTACGCTTTTAAGTAATGATAGTATAGACATGTCTAAAGAAATAAAAAAGTTGTTAGATGAAAGATGTCCGTCTAGTGAGTTTCGTGATTTTGTTGAACGATTTAGTTTAGATGGTAAGTATTTTTTTATGCGAATAAAAAAATTTATTCACAATATATGTACAACTTATTACGTTCCATCCAAATTAGATCTTCTGTTGTACGAGAAAGCCTTACGAGGAAGCCAAAACAGCGAAGATAAGTTAACGTGGGATGGTGCACCGAATACAAAAGCAAGTATTAGTTTCAACATATACAACGTACCAAGCAAATTTATCATTGCAATCTCTATTGTTGCATCAATTTTGTACATTAAATCTAAATTTTATATCTGTAGGACAATAAATTGTTCGCAAAAAATGTTATTATTAATACGATAAAGAATATCAAAGATATGAGACCACATGAAGCGAAAGATATTATAAAAAAGTCTTTCAAAGACAGGACAACTTATGGAGATTCGCCATTACATTATGCACTCCGATATGGACAAAGAGACAATGTAAAGCGTATTTTAATACTTATGAGTGCTTTAAATACAGATGCTGAAGAATTAATAAACATTCGAAATAGTTCTGGAAAGGTGAGCTATTTTGATGGTATATATCATATTTAATTACAAAATTTTATTCTGTTACATTATATTGTAGACTCCGTTGCATTATGCTGTATCACAAGATCATCCGGAAGTTATAAAAGGTTTAATCATGCTTGGCGCAGATCCAAATATAGCAGATCATTATGGACAAACGCCATTGCATAGAATTGTGAAATGTATGTATTTTAAAATAATGTAATTTAAAGATATCTTCCTTAAGTTGATTTATTGTGACTGAAGATCGCGAAGATTGAAAATGAATAAGATTATGATTTGATGCATACTCATGCATCATAGTAACAAAGTACGGTGGCTTGGTGGTTTGCAATTGCCTTCTGAGAGATAGTTATCAATTAAAAATCCTTTAGAAATAAACCTGGATCTTTGGCACGGAAAGCTGAAGCGCAATTCTAACAATGATCACTATTTAAAAATATAATTTAAAATTAAACATTTTTAAAAAATGTGTATAATTGATACTTAGCTGATTGAAATATTTTGATTTAGAAATTAGAGTAAAAAGTACAGTTAGAGTAAACGCACAGTTGCATAGCAAATAATATACAATAATTTTATCTCGTTTGTAAATTTACGTATAATTTTAGTTTCAGAAGTGGAAGGGAACATTGATGTATTATTAGCTGAAAAAGAAATCAACATTGAAGCAAATACGGATTTAGGCTGGACACCTTTGCAATTAGCTGCCAAAGCGGGCTCATATTATGCAGTGTGTTCTCTCGTTAAAGCTGGCGCAGACGTAAATAATACTGACATGACCTATGGAAGAACTGCTTTGCATATAGCAGTCGAAGGAGGTCATAAAAACATTGTTGAATTTTTATTAAAAAACGTATGATTCTATATTTGTGGAAAATGCATCTTCTTTTATGCAAAAAATCATGTTATTATAATATTCTTAATTCTCCAAACAGACCAAAATAGATGTAAATAAGAGGAACTTTAGCGGAAATACGGCACTACACACTGCAATAGTTATACCAGGGGCGAAAGCCAAAGAGATATGTGCTCTTCTATTGAAATACGGCGCTGATCCACATATAAGGAATTATAATCGCGAATCGTCTGTTGTACGTATTGCTTTTCAGTAATATCTTATAAATGTTTAAGCTTTTATTAGGTTTGATTGTTTTTAGATTGAGAGAGAACAGGTGGAAGGCATAAAAACCGAAGTGCATTCAGACGATGAAAATTCAGAAGAATGTATAGGGCAATCATCTTTTGATCTGGCATCAAGCAAGCCAGATGTATGGAAAATATTTCGTTCTCCTTAATTTTGTCTTATAAATATATACGCCCGCGTATATTTATAAGGAAAATTGTGTTGTTGCAGATTTTACAACTCGTAACCGGTCAAAATAGTATGTTGGTAGATAACACGATTAAAGAGGAAAATATAGACGACACGCAGAAAGTTTGGATGGATGCGGATCAAGAAAAACAATTAGCGAGCATTCTGGACGAGACGAAAGGATGGAGAAAATTGGCACATCATTTTAATTTCAAATATTTACTGAATATCTTTGAACAAAGCTCATCCAGTTCGACGTTATTACTTTTGAATTATATCGCTGTAAGGGTCTAATTTTCTTATCAGAATTTTGCGTATTCTTTTAAATGTATGTTTTCGTCAAGATAAATCATTGAATTAGTTTTATTTCTTTGCAGATACAAACCGATACATCTCTCAGCGAATTGCAAAGTATATTACAGGATATAGGCGAAAATGATGCTGCAATATATATGGATCAAGTTTTATCTGTGAAAAAGGAAGTGCACCTTTAAATTAAATACACATTGAATTTTTTTTATTATGTACTGTTTATATATTTTTGTCGTAAATTAAATTTCAAGATTACTCTTATAAACATTGCATTAATGTAAAGTATTATTACATTTAAATATCTCGATTATTAAAGATGTCTTTAAATTTTTTAATAATTTACAAATTTACATGGTACATGATATCAAATATTAAAACAAAAAAATACAAGATTATTGTTCTGCTGCCTAAGTTCTATTAATCTCTTTCATAAGTATTGACTTTAAGAATCCATCAAAACTTAGTTTTATCAAATCTGTAACAATAAATAATTATCGTAAAAGATCAGCTCCAACATCGCATATCCCACCGCGAATGCCTTTTGGATGTCCGCTAAAACCAATCGCTATACATTGCGATGAAAAGATTAGTCAATAGTATCGTTTTTATTCTAATAATCTTTAATATCTAGCACCATTTCATCTGATATATAAAGATTAAATATACATCAGGAGAATGAAAGCTAATATAATTTCAAAAGACATAATGCATTTAACTATTTTATTAGGCCTCAAGATCCAGCCTTGACCATAGTTGGAGCTTATTTACATATTGTGTTGTTCACATAAGCGGTCAAATCTATCTTACAATTGCATTACTTTTGTGCAGGTTCTTTGTATGATACATGATATAAACAAATATAAACAAAGACAAGATATTTTTATTGCTTAAAAGACATTAGCCTCTCTCATAGGTTCTGACTTTAAGAATCTGTCAAAACCTAATTTGGACAAATCTATAGTTATATAACGATTCTCATGAAAAAGCAGCTCGGAAATCGCCCTTCCCACCGCGGGTGCCTTCTGGATACCATGTCCGCTAAAACCAGTCGCTATATATACATTATCGTGGTAAGGATGCTGACCGATAATACCATTTTCATCGAAAGTATTGTATTCATAGTATCCAGCCCACGAAGATTTCACCTGATATATAAAAACTAAATCATTCGGAGAAAGAAAATTAATATAAATTTCAATACATTAATGCATTTAACCTTTCTGTATTCATTATAGAATATTTTATATTTAATATAATCGTTATCATTCATTCGCCTTTTATTTCTCATTATTATTTGAATTATCATGCATATTCAATAAATAATGAAAAAGATACATACCTTCAAATTTTCAAATGCCGGTACTCTGTGAGCGAGCAAAGGCCAAACTTTATTGTCGAAAAATTCGTGGTCCACATCTAAGTTCTCAACTGACGGCTCCTCATCCGGTTCTGGTGATTTTCCGCAGATATAATTTCCTCCCAGACCATCTCGTCTGAAAAAGTCATTTCATTTACATTTTATAAAAATGCATTATAATTTTATTTCTTTATTAAATCTGTTTTTTTTGCAATACAAGAATAAATATTATACCGCAAAAAAACTTGAACTCGTACCTAAAATATGCACCACTATGGTCAATCATTAAAGGTGTGTTTAAACCGGGTCCGTCAGGACAATGGAAACAATATACATATCTCTTTCTGTAAAAGAAAATTATTTAATAATAAGATTGAAAAGCTGGAAATAATTCGGAAAAATTTGAGTTTTTTTTATTGTTAATGAAATTACCTAGGCACAACTGGTAAAGGTACAGATAATAATCCTTCACCTGTTCCGATATCAGCCAACTCGGCTACGTCGCCACTAAACGCGCCCGCTGCAATAACAGCTATGGAAAACTTTATTGTTCTAATATCACCGTCATCCGTTTTTATCTAATATAAAACATAATTATCTACATTAAATATTATTCTCCAGCTAGCAATAAGTTATGAAGATTTGAGATGCAGATCGTAGTTAATCACTCGATATATCACTCGATCCGATAAATATTCAATATATCAACCAAGTGATTGATTCCACGCCAGCATTTAAAATTTTATATAACATGACAACTATGACTACTTTAATATATGTACTATATACAAGGTAGTACTTAAGTATTTTAAAGGGTAATTTTCCTCATTAAATTAAGATTAAAACTTCATATATCCGGTTTAATTTCAAAGATAAAGAGTGTCGAAGTTGAAGGAAAAATTTCATTTTTTCTAAAAGTTTTGAAAAACGGGTTAGTTTTATGGAACTTTGTGTATATTTTAAGAACATGAAGACTCATCTTTTGGCTTATACATTATTTCTTTATTCAATCAAGGTCGAATCCAAGGATAAGATACTTTCTATACGTAAAAAATTAATATTTTCAAATTTAAAATTTTTTTATAAGATAATTTTAAATGAGATAAATTACAAAAAAAAAATCTTAATAAACTGAATAGTTTTTAAAATTAAAAAAAAAGTGAATTTTTCCTTCAATTTTGACATCCTGTATCTTTAATGCCATTTAAGATATATGGTCATGTGAAATTTTCGTTTTTTGAAATAATGTGAGAAATCATTCCTTAAAATTCCTCTTTCAAAATTCTTAAGAATCACCTTGTATGTATACTACTGCTAAAAAGTTTGAAGCATCTTATAATTTATTAAATAAAATTTAACTTTATTTCAACTTTATTTACTAATTAGTATTGTAAATATACGAAATTTTAATCACATGTTTCAATCATAAATTTTATTTTAACAGTATATATGTTCACAGATAAAAATTAATATTAACAATAAAACAATTATAGCTGTAAGAAGTCAATTTATAAAAGTTATAGGATGCTCCAAAGAGTGGTAGTGTTCATGTATGTATACTTACAACTACATTATCTAATTTTTTGTCGGGATTCATGTCCTGATCATAACTTCCTAGAATAGTTTTATACTGAAAAGCCTTTACTTCGGCATTGATGTATTGGGCACCTAAATGACTAGCTTTTTTTTTAAAGGCACATAAAAGGGACCATGGGTCGAACCATCCTTCCTTTTCCAGCCCAAGGCAACCTGCCGCGATTCCATCGGTATTTAACCAAGGAAACATGGTTTTCAGTTTCTCCGCGGTAAGAATAGTATTTTTTGCCCCAAGAGAATTCTGCAGTTTAGAACTCTGTATTAAAGTCTCGGCGCCCGCTTCGCTCGCCAATACTAAGTAGCCATAGGGATGAAAATTCACGTCGATAGGCGGCTCCCCGGGTACATTTAAATGCTCGTTGATATTTCGCAGGAATTCCGCGCCGTACAATGACATTTGGATATTTTCCTCCAGAGAAAACTGTTGACGCAGACCACCTACCGAAAGAGTCGTGGAAGCCTTGGTATACTGAAATATTTAATTATTATGCGTTAAATTATCAAATACATAAATTATTAAAAACAAGAAAGTTTTGGAACTAAAAAACACATGCGAATCAATGTCTCACCGTAGGATCTTTCTCAATTACAACAACTTTGAATTCATCTCTATAGATTTTTTGCTTCAGCCAATATGCTATTGAGCTACCAATTGCACCGCCGCCAATAATAAGCACGTCGCATTCAGTAGGAATTACATCAGATCCTCTCAACAATGCTTCAAAATCAGAGAATTGTCTGTTAGGTGAGAATACGCGCTTCAGCATTTTCCAATCTCTCTTGAAACTCTTCAGCATTCTATCCTTTCGAGGAACAGTGTCAACAAATTCTCGGTATCTCTTGCTGTCATCGCCTTTGATCTCTGAACTCTGTAAATTTAATACAAAAATCAATTGAACGTTCAGTTTAATTAGCTCACCACATCTTGGTGAAAAAATATTTGTATTTTTGAGAATTTTTAATATTTTAAATTTATGAAAACTTCTGAGGAAAATACTTAAATCTCTTTAGATTTTGAAAAACTAGATAGTATAGAATATTCCAGCATTATTATAACAATGCTGCAACAATTTAGCATTCTCTTCAAAAGTCCAAGAAATTTTTTAAAGTTGTAAAAGTAATAAAAAATTATATGAGTTAATAATTATTTTTAAGCTCGAAATATTTAACAATAAAATTTAAACAATGACAAACGAGATCGAGTCGAGCAACATAAAGATCTAATGTTAATTAATTAAAAAAATTCCTTTAATGTATCTAAGATACAGATTTCGCATACACATAAACTTGTTTCGGACTTACTTGTCCCTCCTCAGTATGTTACATTATTGTTTACAGACGTTTTGCGATGATCCACTTACAAAATTAAAAACTGTCTGCAATAGAAAAGCGTTAATCGATGTCTCGATTTTATGAGGCGTTATCTTTTCTAGTCGGTTGTGTCATCAAAATCACGTTATTAAATGTTGAAATTATAACTGTGCTGATCAAAGTCGAGGCACGCTTTAACTTTGTGTACGATCTTGACACAGTGGCGGTTTTATCTCGACTTTTTTGTAAGCGGATCATCGCAAAACGTCTGTAAAAAATAATGTAACATATTGAGGAGAGACAAGTCCGAAACTAGTTTATGTGTATGCGAAATCTGTATCTTAGATACATTAAAGGAAGTTTTTAAAATTATATAATTTTAAAAAATTCTGAATTTTATAAAGAATTACTGAAAGAAATTATGTAAAAAAATGTTTTCATCATAACTTTGACGAAAATACTTCTTTCTACACAAAATTCAAGAAATAAAAATAATTAAAAACCTTTAACTATTTTTATTTGTTTGATTCACACTTTTTAGGACTAGCACATTTTATATATATTTTATATATAATATATTTATATTCAAAACATAAAAATTGAATTTAATAAAATTCTCATTTCCGATTTTTACTCAGAAACAGAAATGTTTTGTTATTCATAAAATACAATTATTTAATTATTTCACTGCATTAAAACATAACTGAATCAATTATTTGAAAAACAATATAAATAAAAAAACCCTTTTTTGGAAAATTGAAAAAACCATCTAATTTTTACAACTGTAATACTAAAAAATAATCAAAAATCTGTAAAAAAATGCCTCATTATCTCTTGTAAAAACTAGACAGTTTTATCCATTCCCCAAAAGTAATTTTTTGACTTGTTAGAAACGCATTACTTTTAAAATTTATTTGCAAAATGAAAATTTTAAAATATGAATAATTTTGAAAATTCTGACTTATGCTGTTTCTCAAACGATAGATTCAATTAAGAATTATTCTTGTATGTATGTTGCAATTGAAATTTCACGCGCTATCACTTGTCGATCGCGCTGCGTCGACAATGCAGATTTTTTTAACCTTAAAAACATTTCGCTCTCAATATTCAGCTCGCAATGAACAGACGATTTTCATCGTCCTCGATTCTCTACCTCACGCACTGAACTCTTCATTAAAGATCTGCGACGAACGTAAACTAAATATCCAATTATCATCCATCCAAAGATGAACTCGTCGCTATAATGCGGCAATTTCAATTTGGTATCACAACGAAAGACCGTGACGTTTCGAGAGGAAGCAAAGATTCAGAATTATCAAAAACCATCCTTTTAAGTATATTACATTTGACAAACTCGATAGATATCATCCGATCGAAGTATCATTAGAACATAACCTAACCTCCAATCGTCTTTCAACGTGCACAACTCACCTCCCTCTTCGAGGAGTTCGCGAACCGAACCGCCGAGCACTGCTGCAGCAGGTCCGCACGTTGCCGTACACGTGTCAATTGTCGCAACATCTTCGTCGGTCGCGCCTCGACTGATCAGGCAAAAACGAAGACTACGAAGTCTTCTCAGTTTGCCCTTCTTTCGGGAGACCTTTATAACTGTTTATCAGCGTTGACGAAGATAAATAGAATTATCAGCCGTTTATCAGTTATCAAATTGAATTACGGTCGACTCACGTTCGATATTCTTTCTGCCGACGAAACTACAAACTGTAAATGAGTAATAAAATTGCAGTTTCTCTAGGTTCCTCACCGATTAAAAACGACGCGCGATGACCAATGTTGACCAACGTGCGCATGTGCATATTGTGCATCTGGGCACGTGTTCTTACTGTTCTTAGTTGATAAAAGAATTTTTTTCCTCGTTTATCATTGAGAAATTATGCAGTGTCAGAAATCGCGTGTGCTAAATGATTTTCATATTGCATTCCCTGGTAAAACAAAAACTCATAACATTTTTAAGAATTTTGAAGCCTGTTATGAAAGACATTAAATTGTTTACATACACAATAATCGTACGCTTTCTGTTTGTTTTGCGACTATTCGATAACGAATTATTTTTATAATTTTGAATTCTGATACTGAACGCAGAGCGAAACAAGGATATTATTCACTTTCAAGAATATTTAAAATTAAAAAATAAAATATATCAAATGTAACGCATTTTGTATATGCTAAGTCATGCTTATAATGATTTGTCATCTCTAATCTATAATAGTAATAAAAATCAATTTTTTCCTAATTATCTAATACAATTTTTTTCTTGTCACACGACACATAGTTTCTATTTATCAAAGATACATTGATAAGCTTCGTCAATATAGTTATTATTCAATGATTAGCGTTATCTTTCTAGGTATTTATAAAATTTTAGCCATTTGTCTTGTCCAATTGCATTCTCGCCATCAATCTGTTGGAAGTTTATAGAAAATTGAAAATTGACAGCTCCGACAGCTCGAAGACAGAGGAAGAAATAAAAACATTTTGAAAAAATAATTAATGAATGTTCTCATTGAGTCTGTTGATTTAATTTTAAATTATTATTTTCTCCTTTTTTCTAACAGAACAATAATTACACAACTACACAATCTAAATCAAGTTTGATTAATTCTAAATGATTATCTTTTGCCAATGATTAAAAACAGAACATAAACATTTCTGTATAAAAATGTATTAATATATACGAAACAATTTTAATTTTATTCAGAAATTAAATATCGTGTATGTGTAGGCCTCAATATTCAGAGATCCATGTATTTCTTCATGTAATTTTAAATGTTTTTTTTATGTAACAATTATTTAGGCCTTTCACATAAATTAGTTTCCTAGGGAGAATAAATAATTAAAATTTTAAAACATTAGTTCCTTTTATTGTCCATATTAATAAATATTTGTTTTATATATATATATA
>QKQZ01053596.1:0-36447 GCA_003595255.1 Solenopsis fugax | reverse complement strand
AATACAGAGAATAAACTCTCTGAGAGAGATTTACCTCGTACGCTCTGAAAAGCAGATAGAGCTCCCTCGGCTTGGTGTCCATCGGCAAGCCGCTCACGAACAAGGTGCGCACCTGAAACAGGAGAGAAAGAGAACGATAATTGAGTTAATTAACCTAATTGCCTGGTGTAGAGGGAAAGAACAGCAGTCAAGAAATACAGAGATAGACAGAGAGAGAGGGGGGAAGTGGAGAGAGAAAGAGAGAACGATCGAGGAGGCGTGTATCTAGACTCGGCGACAAGGAAACTGACTTTCTCGATTTGACTTCTGCCCTCATCCTGCCAGATGAACTGATAACTAATTGCAGAATCAATGTGAGATGCCCCGAGACAGGAAGAAGTCGGTCCCCCTCGTTCGTCAGCCTTTTTAATTTCGCGATTAATTCGGCAATCTATACGGAGGAGATCCCAATTAATTGTAGCATCCTTAAAGATCTTTGAAAGTGATTCCGAAGATATTTCCTCCCTCCTCACGCGATATCGATTATCTTTTCCGGCGGCTCATCGTTAATGCTCAATGCGGCTGAATTAATGCGATATTATTTCGCTTTCAGCGGAGAATGCAAATCGGTCTTTCGTATTGAGTGCCGTCATCGGAAACAATGCGGCAACAAAGGAGACTGACGCTGATTCGATGTAGCTTTCGCTAGTGAACGCTTGTTAAACGCGGTTAGTGAGCAGATAATTGCTAACCAAGTGTCCTCAATTCAATAAGAATGTCAGTAATTCGTTCATTTATTATTACGCAGCTTTTTCATTATATTACAAAAATAATAATTTTTATAACAATTTAATTATTTTTATTCAAATACTATTATATATATGTATATATATATATATATAAATTGAGATTGTTATATAAAAATTTATACAAAACAGAATTATTAATAGATAGCATGTTGTAGTAGCAATTCTATGTACGTAAATAACTTAAAAAAAGATTTTTAATATATAAAAAATGTTTATACGGAAAGAATGTTTATACGGAAAGAATGTTTATACAAATGTTTTACTCTGGTACTCTACTGTGGTACTTAGTCAAGTTTCTTTAACTATTCACGAATTAATAGCCAGTTTACCGTGTTTCTTGTCACCTAAACTTACAACACTGATAAAAACCCGGCCGCGTGTAAACGTTAAAGCGCTAACGCGACACGTAACCGCAACCGTGTCGCAGGGCGGGCCGTCTACTAATGGATGAAACTAAGAGAGTAACCGGTAAAGTTTCGTCGGCCAAGTTACATGAGCGTCTTACACCGACTGGGCCTTAAGTAATTGCTGCGGCTATGTACACACACTCGCACATACGGTGCATCGCGGGCGTAGGTGCGCATCAGGTAAGTGCAACGCTGTCTCGCGCTCGTGCTCGCGCCGTCTAACTTATAATGATCTCTAGAGCGGAGCATCAAATTGCCGCAATGAGGTTGCAGCAATTAATAAAGTTAAGAAACATCGCGGCGGCTATAAAAGTATGACGTACGCGAGCGAATCTAATTACAGAGTCTTTCTCTCTCGCTCTGCTGCTCACGTAATTAATTTTTGTAAAAGCGCTTTTGTTTTACTATCGATCATCAAACGTCTCGATAGTCTCAGTCTTAACAGTATCAACAGTTAGAATAAAATCAAGGCTAATACGAACTATTTAAAAAAAAAACTCGAATTATATAAGACGGAAAAAAAACAGAGATTGCATAAGTGGTATCCAAAGTGTTCATTTTTATGACAGCATTTATATCATTTAAATGTAAAAACTCTCTGAAAAAGTTACTTTTGAGTTGAAAAAACTATTAATAATTTTTTTAATTGTTTTTTTAAAACTATATGGAACCTCGAGCAAAGTCCCAATAGCTATCGAGACTTTGCTACACTTGCACGTTGATATCGAGCCTGGTAAACCAAGTCGGTCGAGAAGGAAGGAACGCAAATTATCCTTCTCGGCAATTATCCGATTAGATCGCAGAATAGATCTCCGCCTACTTGCGTGAAGCTGAAGGCAGTTCAGGAGAAAAGGTAACTCTTAAATCGTGCGAAATTCATCAAAAGAATGTAATTGCTCAATGCCTTGTAAAAGTCTAATTTGTAATTTTCACGTCGGATTAGAGGTTGCTCTTTGCAAAAAGAAAACAAAAGCGTAAGATTGCGAAAATTTAGAAATTCGACTATTTAGAACTTTGTTCATTTTGTTTTAAAAATTCTGCAAAATTAAATATTCAATTTAACGCGCGTTCAAAGAATTTCAAATAATTTCTATTTACACTTTAATTCTAATCTTGATAATACGATTATTTTTAATGCAAAATACACGTCCCGTTCCCTCATCGTCGACGCCGTATTTTCAACAGAAAATTGAAGCGCCTTACGTAATTATGTATTTATTCTCTTTAACAACGTAGCGAAATCGTGTTACTGTTTTGCTTACGAATATTACTCGTCCGTTACGCTAATTAAACACATCACGCATCAGATTTTTATCCAGAAGATTGTTAGTTTCCTACTTTGCTTCTTCTTCTTCGCTTTTTTTCCGCGTTATGAATTTCGATCGTGTTTACAATCTTAGATGAGTTTTGTCAGGCGTAGCTTTTAAATGACAATAATTGATCATGGACGAGCGAGTCCGCTCCTAGTTTGCAACTGACCGTGTCGCTAGTTCTCATTGTTTCATCTTCAAAACTATGCCGCGTCGCCACTTGCACATCCGCTGGCGACACTCCTCGTCCCATATTTGCGTTCCCCTTTTAGCGGCCCCTGTTATTTAGAAGTAATCTTATACACTGACTGAGAACGCGTATACGATAAATATTACAAAGTAATCTCATCCTTCGATTAATTTTCCAGTTTTTTTAAATATAAAGTAAATCAATTTAAAATATGTTCTTCCCTGGCTAAGATTCATTAAATGCAACCTTCTTCATGACATTTTAATTTTTAAATATCTTCGCAATTAAAATGTAATTACGTCCAACTATTAAATTTTTAACGTAGCAGATTAATTAAACTACAAAATAACATTTTATTATTTATATATACTCGAAAGTTGAACAATAAAATTCTTTAGTTTCTTAATCATTTATATCTCAAAAAACTACATGTAAATTAATTCACGATGTGATAAAAATAGTTTCAATAGGAAAATATTAATCATATACTCGGCTTATTTCAAGATTGCACGATTGACAGAAGGAAGGCAGCGATTCGTTACCGTCCCCTCGTTAATTTCCGGTAGGAAGCATCGAGGACAGAAAAGCGTGGCAAGTATGAAAGAAAAAATATCTATAATCTCGAATTGATTTGCTCCATACACTTATAACTCTGTTATTTAAAATTTTTCTTTTTTAGTAATTAAAATTAATAATAGATAAATAATTGTTAACAGTTAGTTTATTGTAAATAATCTTAAATGCTTTTAATCTTAGAAGTTAAAGACTTATAAATTTCATATACTTTCAAAATTCCCATTATCTTATTTTCTTTTTTTTTTTTTTTCATATTTGTATTCCTTGTATCCTCTATCAAGTTCGTACTTGTCGAACGGGTCCTTTGAGAGTGTGTCGAATTTAGCTAAATAATACTGTATTTACCTCAAAGGACCCGTTTTAATTCTGCTGGGAATACAGACTTAGACGAATCGATTTGTTAACGTAAATCTCGAGAATATTTGCACTATATGTATGTATCATTATCCGGTGTAACAATACAGACGACACACCACTATATGGCTTAAAGTTTATTACCTCTAGTAACGTGTTGGCAGCGTCGGTCAAACGCAACGGCTACCGCGGATTCGATTAATCTTGAATCAGAATTTACAGGTAATTCAAGAGCATGCCGAGAGGAACAATTTGTAAAATACACGCCTCGCCGAATTCCAAATGGAAATGCGTGGTTACAAGCATATCTCTTTACAGACAGACGGGGGCACAGCCGCGCGAGATTTATTCAATCCAATGAAGCTTTCGTTCGAACATGCACGCGTATCAACACAATCACGATCATGCGTTGGTATATTAACGCAGCCAGTTCGAATGTGCATGTTCGAATGTAAACGTAAACACTAGTGAATACAGGAAAAGCAGTAATAAAAGACTACATAGGAAATAGTGATAAAATAAAAGACAGCACAATTTTCGCTCTGACAAAAATTATTTTACTCTTTCATAACGCGAACGTGTCATGTTGGAAACAACAGACAATTCGCTAGTAAAAATATTCAATGTACTGTTGGCAGTGGTCGAGAATACAAGAATGCTGAATCAAATTAACGTTGGCGACGTAGGGAACGTTTTTTAGCCGCGTACATCGTTCAAGAGCGGATATTTTTGCATGAAAATAATGCAAAAGAGAAGAATAATTTTTATATATTGCAAAGTAATAATTTTTATTAATATTTTCCTCTAATTATTATTAATATTATTTTTTTATTTTTTTACATTATTATATTATTTTTATATTACTCTATACTACTTAGCTTCTATTAATTTATTTAAAAATTGTTCTATAATATTATATATTTAGTTGAAGGCTCTTGAAAATTAGACGCGTTGGCAAATACACATTTCAGAAATCCAGACAAATCACTTTTTCTGTGTTTGTTGTGTATGCGACCAAATATTAAATGTGAAGTTAAAATTTATAATTCAAATCTAAAACTTATTTTTATAGATACGTTATTATAATATTAATCACATATTTAACATTTCTCTTGCCATGCCTAACTTTACGTGATAATTATCACAAAAAAACATATATATTTCCACGTAAACTTTGTGTTTAATTTGAATATTTAAATTAAACAGAAATAAGTAGTTGAGATGCGGTAATAAAAAATATATAATTTTTGTTTTCTTATCTATTTTGCTGCGTTTCACAAGGAATTAATACAAAGATGTAACAAGGTCGTATCGAATTGTACGAACTGCGAAAAACGCGTGTTGTACGACTTCACGCGGTATAGGAACGCCGCATTTGGAGCGCATCCGAACAATTTCACGTCCCGGTCGGCAAGCCGGCCGCGGTGACACCAGAACGTGGGAGAACAAAGTTTGCATCCGATTTTTCCGGCCACGCGCACGCGGATATCCGCGACGTATTCTCAGAATCTGGCTGTGTGACAAGTGAACGGTTCTGCGCCGCGTAACAACGCGTCTGTTTAATTTTTTACGGTTAGCTCGACGACTGCTGCAAAATTTCGCGTCACCGACAAAATGGTCGTTGATTTCAGCCGACAGAATAAAAAATTGCAATTGCGAACAAAATAGCACAATCTGATTTCCAATGACTGAGGAAACCAATCTAGATTGTACAATACTTTATTGAAAAGTGCCTCTGCTTAGAAGCTCACATCCAACCCTGCAAAACCACTTTAACACTCCCCAATTTCATCTCTAGTTTTCTCTTTGCGACACTTTGGGCAATTTTCTCCGCTTCAAATCTTTCACCGCGCGGTGCTGATAAAATTTATATTTTAGGTGGCTGAGGGAAAATGTACACTACAGATATATACGAAATTGTATAGAAAATATTCTTGCTGATTTTCGTTTGAAGGTAACACATGCGAGAAAGATAATACAAGCGATTGAAATAGCATCCCATAAAGACAAATCAAAAATCAACATGGAGAATCATCGTAGCTCTCGGCAATTAAATCGTCCTCATCGTGATTACACACACGTTCGTGAATATTCACGCGACGCGTCAGCTGGCGGATTCACACTTTTCGATCTAATCTTCTCGTAATTACGGCGGGTGGAATTTTCGAGCGCTGATCCGAGCGAGGCGCGCCGAGGAGCAAGGAGCGTGCTTCCGTTAGCGCGGGGACGAAATAAAATACCGGAGCTGGGGTTCGATGGGCACAAGCTCGTTTTCAGCGTATGCATTCTCTACAAATGCACGCACACACAGGTTCGCACACGACAAACATATTCGCATCATCTTCTTACGAGCATATCAGATTTTACAGTGACCGCGTCGTGCAGAACGAGCGTATCTCGTATATAAATTTTCTGACATTCTTTTATCTTATGTTCGGACACCGTAAATTTTAAGAAATATTACAGAAGCAAATTTGTAAAACGTTTGAAAATTATTTTTTTCACAGTTTAGCACTATAATAAAATGTTAAATATGTCAGACATATTATTATATATTTAAAAACATAGAATTTATATTTCATATGTTATATATTTATATGTCATAGTTATAACATTTTACAGTAAAAATTAAATTAAAAATTAAATTGTTTTTACGTTCCTCCTACTTTTTTAAATTACATATTTTATTATTTTTATTTTAAATAATAAAGAGTGTAATAAAACTGTTAAATTCTGAAACGTGAATCCCAAAGAGATGCGTTTTAGTAATTAATTACTTCTTTGATATATCTAATTTTCATGACATTCGAGAAGAAATTATTATTATAGAACGTAGTAAACGCTCCATCTGTGACAAAAAGATGCACTGGATCAAGACGCTGGAAGCGTCGTACCGCCATTTTTCTTCGCCTATCTTTATTCTTGCCAGAATTTTGGTGGTGTGAGGTATAATTAATAATAGATCAACCAGAAGGCGAATATACTATATCTTCGAGCCTTTAAATATAGTCTCACACAGGAGTGCAACGCCGGCTGCAGCGGTGCAACTCTGTTAAGTAATACTGGCGATAGTAATCGTGTCGCAAGAAATGACACAGAGCCACCAGATGTTCCTTTAACTATACATTCTGGAAGATTTAATTGTAAAGTTAGCTTAGCTTCGAAAATTCGATTTTCGTTCAATTTCGAATAGTTTCTATTTTTACTTTAGAGAATTTAATTCAAGACACATGTGTGTCAAGATAACTAATAAGATGAGATATATGTGTATATATATATATATATATACACACACACATATATATATATATATATATATATACTGAAGAAAATTGTGTTTAAAAATAAAAAAATTAATAATATAAATATTAACATTGTATTAATAAAATTAATTCAATCTTTATAGTTACGTGTGTTCCAGATGTGCCACTCCTAAAAAATATACTCGATATATTAATTATGTATAAAAAAAAAGGTATATACAAATTATTTATCGTTATTTCAAAAATTCTTAAATTATCAGGCATATTCATATAAAAATCGATTCGTGAAAAATCTATCGAATACAATAAAAATTGATCCTATTTTACACACTTGACACATTTAAACGCAGAGCTTATCGGGAACAAAAATATCAGAGAAAATCGATAATCACGCGCAGGACGAATGTGAAGTACCGCCTTTACGCAAATCATATAATGCTGGTTGTTAAATTACGTGCGACGATACTACTATAAGGATAATAAAGCGCATTATTAATTATTCTCCTTTATGTTAGACCACGGCCATTATCCTTCCCAGGCAGAAACTCGAAGCGGTGTAAGTAAGTGGTAAGACATAATTAATAATAGGATCGCTAGGCGATGTGCTATTTTTACGTACGCTCGGATATAACGTTGCTGGGCTTTCGTCGCCGATATTGAACGCGAAAGAAAAGCCCGCTGACGCTCCTTCATGAGCCAAGAGAGCGTCCCACACTCGTCACATCCCCTCAGATTTGAGTGTCACGGGAGCATACAAGTGTCGTCCATAACAAAAGAGCGGAATTAATCGCGAGATCTCGGACACGCACGTGTTGAATCTTTCGTCGCGGTGAATTACATGCCAACTCGTTGCTGCGCTAAATCACAATTTCGGTAAGCCGCAAGATCGCACTTGCGTGCAGCGGGCAGAATATCGTTTTGTAAGACGTCCCTCGTCTGTCGGAAGTGACCTCCTCTTAACGAAAATCATTTAACGAGGTAAACATCTTCATGAAACTAGAAGCGTAACAGTTTGTCTTATACCCGTTCGACCGGATGTCAGGATTATTTTATCCACACGTTGAGCAATATTGAAATAGACGATTTAATGCAACTCATAATAAATTCGCTTATATATTGTTGAATTTATATATCATTATCTCTCTCATGAATTTTTTAATAAATCTGACTTGGTTGTGTTATCTATATCTTTCTGGTCTACTGTTTTAAAGGCATTTTAGAAAAGTCTTGATCTAACATGTTGCATTTTCTCGTGTGTGTTATCTGTGTATAACCGATCATAATTAAAACACTTATCGCAACTGCAAAATAACATTAACTATGACAAATGAGTCAGATAAAGCTATTTTTTATCAATTTACTACTAATTAGCAACAGTTTATAGGAAAATAAAAATTGCAATTTTTTATTCATTCTTCTCATGAATAACATTATTCTTTCTTTGCAAACGATTTCCCTAAAAAAATTTTTTTATTCTTGATACAAAATTTTACAATAATTAAGCATTAAATCAAATTTATGTTGAATTAAGGTCAATTAAAATTTAAACATAAATAATAGCAAAAAATTTTATATTATCTCTTCTTAAAGTGCCATGCAGATTCCTGCGTAGGCGATCTGTCCTGCATATATCCGTAGATATACGGAACCTGCAGTTTTAACGCCGGTTTCGAACGGCCTATTAGGAGAGATTTTCCTGGACAGAGTTACTCTCGGTGGTTTGCCATTGCCTTCCGAGAGGCAGCGATCGAATAAAAACAAATATGTTTTGGAATCAGTGGGATTTGAACCCGGGTCTTCGGCATAGAAAGCAGACGCACAACTTTCTGCGCCACGATCGCTTTATATTATAATGCATCCCAAATAAATTAATAAAATTTTTTAATAACACGTTTCAAATTTTCAACTTTTAATCGTCTCTCCTCTCTCTTTAAAAAAAATTAAAAACTTCCTAATTAAGAAATAAAAAGTATTTCTCTTAATTCTACATTTAAATTATAACATCTTATGAGATTCTATATTCAGTTTACCCTTGAACTTCTATTCGAATGATCATCACGTCTGGATGCAATCTACTTCAATCGTTTTCCACTAACAACTACCGTAAGTGTCTTCTCTTGAGTTACTTCTGTTTGGTTTTGCACACCAAGACACTCCCTTACATTGCAAATGAACTGAACTTCCGATCGTACGCTTATGCTGCCGTTCTTGCTCCTCTTATCATGAGCTTATTTTTCTACGATATAGCATTAGTGCTCTGTTCCTTTCTTCCTTTTTTCACACGAAACTTACTTTCTCTATTTATACGCATAATTAAGTCATTAGATTTACAAATAATTCGTTCATTCTATTTCATCTTCTACATTATACTTATTGTTAATCATATGTATCTATATATATAAATTTATATATTTTTCCGGTTTTATGAGAAAATATATGCACTTCTCCAACTTGTTAATACTCGTAACGCTACAATTTCTTTATCTCCTCACAGTATGGTTTTTTTTATTTATCATTAATAACTTGTTTTATAATCATAAATTCTTTATCTATCTGTCTATACATCTCTGCGATCAAAAGAAAGTGTTCGATCCGTCCGAGACACCATGTATATTCAAACGATTCGAGTTCCCGACGATGCTAATGCCGGAAGCAACGGGGTTGCATTAATATATCCCGCAATAGCAGCGTGGAAAGTAAGAGTAGTGATCAGCAGCCAGTGCTATGGACGCTGCAGCGAAATGAATGTGAGGATCGCGCACATGGCGCACGTTACAATTGGTTTGACCTCGCACGCTTTCATTATTGATGTCGTAGCGCGCTGTTCTTTGCTATACACTGTGACAGGAGACGCTATATTGCGCGGCAGTCGCCGTGAAAACAATTCTACCTTTTGTGAAACGTTTCCCCCGCGATTTCTACGAAACGCAGGAAATTGTGGCAAAGTGGTCGACGGTCGCGTGAACGTTTCTCAACCTGCAAAATGCAGATCGCTCGCTGGTTTTTATACGACCGAGAAGTAGCTGAAGCTGCCGCAAAAGCTACTGTAAAACACCAAAGTCACTATCGGACGTTTACGAGTTTTCTCTAGAGAGTATAGTTTATAAAATTTTAGAGTCCTATATTTCTTTATAGTCACACCATTTAAAATTTACTTTATAATTTTAACAAAATCTCTCTTTCTCTCTCTAGATACAATTTTATTTATCATCACATATCACAATAATCTCTTTGAAAAGCATTATTTTTAACACCATGTCCTTTTCGGAAAATAGGAAAATTAGAAAACATTCGCAGGCTTATATTTTTTAATTGACTTTCTAGATACGCGCACTCCCGCACACGTCTTATAATTTATGATGGAAAAATGTTTAAATTTGCATACGTTTCTAAATAGACTACGACCGATCGTAAACTATCCATACAATTGATTTAATTTGTTGCAACTTTCGACAAATGATACCTCGGTAATGGTGGCATAAATCGCGTCTATGAGGTTATACTTCAAAACGAAACTGGGGTACACGCCTACTCTTACTTTATTATCGATAGTATGGCCGAAGGGAATGTCATCCCCCGACATATCGCAGACCGGAACAAAATAACTTCCTGTGACAGTCGAGAAGAACATGTAAGACGATTATGCAATATTTTAAAAAGCGATCTTTTTAGAACGATTCTCTGGCTCAATTTATCGAAATAAATTTGACTCATTTTCTTCGTTGAACAAATATCGCGATCCGAAGCTAAGTCATAAAATAGAAATAACCATTGAGTTAACGCGATTTTAATGATTTTAAGGGACTAATTGCGATCTAATGAAAGATTAAGAATAATTACAATAATGATATTTCTATGGTCTGATAGCACGTAAATGTACCCTTTCACATGCTCTTCCAACGAATATTGATTTTCACCGACATTTTTCTCCTAATAATGATGGATATTACTCTTGCGTTTAGTACGTCAAGTTAATGGATATGCGAAGTGTAGATGCGTGTGATCGATTCAATGCAGATAAATTGTTTATAGACGTGCCTAAGGTTCATCAATCTTTGTTTTTCAACTCCATGTTTCTCTTTACATTTCACGCTCTTTACATATATATCTTTATATACATATATACGAATTTATATAAATTAAATATCTTAATTTAATAGCAATTTTTCAGTAACGAAAATTATGAGAAGGTAGCTTTTCAATCGTGAGCGATTAAAAATAAACAAGAATTCGTTTATTAAATTTACTATATCAGGCGGGAATGATAACACGCTTTTAATTCTTTCACGCTTGTAAAGTCAAATGGTTCTTCCAATTTCAATTATGTGACCTACTTTTAAAAATATTTTATGTTAAGAGTTAAAACAACGCGAAAAAGGAGAGAAAATGTTTGATGAATTTTTCCTTCAAGAAAATTCAACTTCACATTAATTGAAGAATGCATAGATAAAGAGCCATAGATATCAATTTCAAGTATCGATCGATAACATGAAAAGTCAACCCAAAATTTGGATGAATTTATTATGCAGACATGATTCTTTTAAAACACATATAGATGAAACATTACTATGCGAAATTGCAATAACTTGTTTGGAAAAAAAAAATAATTTATTTACTTTTTTTAACATTTTTTTAATAATATGCATGAATTTGAACGAATCGATTTAATATATCATTGACTGTGCTTGAGGGAAAATATTTTATTAAATTTACACACTCGTTTACGATGAGACACGTGGTCACGCGTGTGTTCGTCGTAATAGTAATGTTCATTATTAACAACACGACCGACCGAGTGAAAGAAAGTTCTCCCACCGTCAGGTTAAGAGAGAAAAGTTCGCGGAACGTTTCGCCGATGTAAGAAATTCTAAGGGAAGGCGCGAGCATGGGAGAGTATAGAGCTCAGGCCTGACCTGAAGCCACTACGAGTATATAGTGGAGGGCAAGGAATAAAGAGAGGCAAACAAAAAGAGAGAAAGAGTAAGAGAGAAAAAGAGAAGGGTAAACGTGCTAAAGAGAAAAAGAAAATGCTTGAGAAAAGAAGAAGGGATAAATAATAGAACAAAAGAAGACAGAGAGAAAGGACGTCTATGTGAGAAGGATGAGATTATAAAGAAGAGTGAAAGAAGAGAAATTGGTGGAAGAAAAAAGAAAAGGAATATGAAAACAGAAAAGAGTGCACGAGACAAGGATGGATGTAGAAAAATGAGGAGGGAAGAAGATAAATAAAGAAAAAATGTATATAAGCATGGGAGAAACAGGGTCAAAGGAAAAGTGAGAAAAGGAGAGACAGAAGTAGTAAGAAGAAGATAGGATAAACTGACACACGGGAAAAAAATTATTGTTCGTATTGAACGATTAAGCGAAAGGAGAAAGAAGATAAGCTGGGCAAAGAAGATGTTGCAAATGGAAGATAACAGTAAAGCATAAGCAGATAAAGAGAGAAGAAAGGAAAAGGAGAAAAAGAGAAAAGGGCTTAGAGAAGGAAAGGGTAATGCCGTGGAAAGAAGTGCAATGGAGTGAAAGAAACAGGGAAGGGAAGAATCCCTGTGTTCTGTCAAGAGGGACGGAAGGGTCGCATGGAGAGATAAAAGAATCGCAAAGGAAGTAGTGAGAGAAGGACCGAGAGAAGTGGAAAATGATTGAACTTACAAACACACACATAGACACAGAGAGAGAGAGAGGAAAGGAGAAGATGAACGCAGAAAGACCAGGAAGAAAAGTGAGGGACATACCGGGTGTCCGAAAAATGACAAATTTCATTTATAAATCAATACTTTAGATCTACTTCTTTTCTTTAACAGAAATTTAATAGGATACTTTTATACTTACTTTCTCAATTTTTATTATCAACTATCTCGTTAAATAAAATCCATATTAAAACGTTGTAAGGTTTGTAGACCAGCTACTTTAAAATTAAGCGAAAAATAAAATTATAAAAATTATCTCACATATAAGTAAATTACCTTATCAATTATCTAGTTAAAAAAACCTTGATATCTTGACGAGTCTCCTTAGACAGAAATTAATTTCGCAATTTACTTAAAGAAATTACACTTTTTTTTAAGAAATTGATTCGGACACCCTGTATATACACGTGGCAAGTGTGGAAGGAACGAGTCGTGAGGGCGACGAGGGTAGAGAGGCCGAGGGGCAGAAGTGAGGTCGAACTGGCGACGCCGTGTCTGTCTCGACTCTCAGAAACGAGGGAAGCCGGCGCAACGGGCCGATCACTTATTCATGCGCTCCGAAATGATTCCAGCCTTGTAACAGGCCGGTGTGGTACGGTGCGAGTCGCAGTTACACGCGGCTTTGAATTAAAACGTCAGCCATCCTTGCGGCGCGCCGCGACGCACCGCCTTTCACCGACCGAGATTCGCGCGACCGATATTACATGAAGCGAGGCCCACAAGCGAAGTGCAGGTATTTCCCGACGGATACTTCCGGACATGCGGATTCTTGGTTAAATTGTGGATCGGTTGAAGACCTCAGCATTAAATATCAAAGTTTTTCTGTTTCACAAAAGCGAAATTTTTTTAACAGATATTCTTATTTTAGCAGATGTAACTTGATCGAAGAATAAGAGCATTCAAATTAAATTCAAATTAGAAAAATATGTAAAAATAAGATTTTAGGATTTAACATCTTTAAATTTTCTCATTTTTATGTTTTTAATTTGAGCATATTTTATCAAAAATATTTTATTTTATTGATGTAATGTATTTACTAAATCTGCTTCATATAAAGCAGAAAATAATTATGATAAGAAATTAGCAGAGATAAATTAAAAATTTGAAAATATTTGTAGTGATGATTTGTACTTAAAATACTTATTTGCTTTAAATCTAAGAAAAATTGCTTAGATTTATAAACTTGAAAGATCTTTAAATTTTTGAATTTAGATTTGAAAATTTCAATTTAAAATACAGAAAGGGAACAAAACATATAATATAAAATTAACATAAAACTGTTAGAGTATATATTCATTTAGCCACGATGCAGAATGAGAGTTCATATCTAAGTATCACGCTCGAGAAAGCGCTTCTTGACGTTATGGCACGCGCGAGAAGCTGCGCCAACTTTTTTCATTAATTCCCAATGCATCGTTCGTTGAGAAAACCTCCGACAAAGCAGAAACGCGAGTTAATTAAGGGCAAGTCGTGAAGACAAGCACAAGAGAGGTGTTTACATTCTCGGAAGTTAATTCGCGAATCGCTCGGACGCATATTTTCCGCAAAGATGAATCGCTATCAGCTGTTTAGTACCGTAGCAAAATTTCTTGAAACCTGATTTCATATTTCGTGATTAGAACGCCAATATTTATCGTCCTACTTCTGCTGGAAATGTAAGAGAATATCTCACACTACAAATATCATATTTATTTGTATTCATCTGAAATAAGAGCAACATTCGTGAAATTTAATAGCTACAGTAGTATTAGATGGGGCATTATTATTATTATAAATTAATACTTATTTTTTATTAAGTATACTATTTAATTATAAATAAGCATTTTATAATGCCTCATTTAATACTACTATATCTAATATTATTATTTGTACTAAACTTTTGAGTTAATTTAATAAGTCGCATAAATTCACATTTTATAAAATTAATGTATGCATAACGTTATAAATTAAAATTTAAATTAAAATTCAACTAACGTTTTTCGATTTATTTTATATTCAATTTTATAATCATGTCAAATGTCAACTCACTATCTTCAAATCATCAAAATTAATAATTTTCTATATTTAAAATAAATTATACTGATTATGTGTGTATGTGTGTGTGTGTGTGTGTGCGTACGTAACGAATTCAGGTTCTATGAATCTTACAGTTATCCAATCTTCCAACTTTTTTTCTTTAACTCGTAACAACTACACAGTTCATGTGTATATCTGGCGTAATATCTCACAGAACATTGTTCCGCATAACATCATCCCATGGGAGTTTCTCTGGGAATTTAGAAGGAGTTATACTTGAAAACCGGTGTGCCTGTATCCGAGCAGTTGTTAACAATCCGCGCTCATACATGTGCTCATGCCACTGACACATACCTGCACTCGTATTTCACTCATGCGCTTTTAATCCGGCGTGGGTGCACATTTTAATTCAAATCCTCGCTATTTATGACGTTGCCGCGTTACCACGTTATGTTAGCGAATGTATGGAGCTCGCATTTTCACGAGAACTTTTCGTTGCCTTGCAGGTCTCATTCAGGACTAGCATCAATCAACTCATCTTGAATCGTTTAATTTATGCTTAAAGGCTCTTAACCTGCCCAAACGAGATTTTAATATACAGCCAGGCAAGAGTTTAAAAGATTTATGGCCAACAGGCTACCCTCTCAAATCATAACATAACAATGTGTTGAAAAGGCACTTTCTTAACGCGATTAAAGACGTGAATGATTATATCTAAGTAAAACTGGCGTGTATTGTGTCATATTTCTGACAATAAAATTTGACATTAATCATTCCGTGTAAGAGATTTATGGCATTATAATAGCGTAAATTTGATTTATTGGTATGCGAATAAAAAAACTAAAAATATAAAAAATGGAAGTTTTAAAAACAAGATATATATATATATATATATATATGTATATTCTCTAAATCGGTCGTCACAGTTTTTGAGATACTTCCAAATTAACAATTAAATGTTTCTAACAAAAGTTTATTGGTTTCTAATAAAGAATTTTGAAATTTCTCTTACGCAAATAATTCTTTGTTAGAAACATTTTGCTATCAATCCATCAAAAGTATCTCAAAAACCGTGGTACATACCTATGTATAGTATATATATAAGTTAACATATATAAAATGAGTATATTATTTGGTATATATTTCTTTTTAATTTTTTTAACGTAATTGCATTAACCAACTTGATTAATCCTGTTATGTTCCATTCAAATTATAAACACGAGTAATTTTATTTTGACGCAATAAAATTTACAAATCCAATTTAATATCTACGATTAAAGGTATAGTTGATTTTACGCGAGGCTTTCACAATATCTCTCAATGCGTGTTCCATTTGTACAGTTTGTAACCGTCGGCAAAAAGTATGAGAGACTCTCTGAATGGTATAATTGTGCACAGGCACAAATATCTGATTAGATATTATATTAGCAAACGAGTAAACTCGCTTAACCCGTTGCGCGAATTACAAGATTCATAGCGGCGTTATTGTTCGGCGTAACCTCGGCATCAAGCATAATTACCGACGCAATGGGTGATTAATCACCCACTGGTCTACTATCGGGGACACTATTGCGGAAGTCATTGGCTGGGTCTTGTTGGATTCTCGTTTCCTCGCGCGAATTTCCGATACCTGTTAATCCTCCTCGGCGTCAACCGCCTCGATAAAATCGTCGCGCGCATTTACCTAAGAAAGAGCAACGGAAGATTGCAAAAATGAAACGTATCAGAATTCTTACATCTATTCTGATTGTTATTTATCCTTCTTGTGAGAGACAGCGTAAATAAATTTTCCTGAACTTTTCATTGTCAAGTCAGTAATATAAAAAATCAGTAATATAAAAATTTAATTGCTTTTTCGCTCGTTCATTTATTTTTCCAACTTACAACTGTTAATTGTATGTAGCAATTCATATTAACATTAAAATTAACACACGCCACTTTATTAAATTTATCCTCACAAAATATCCCGCAGGACTGAAGAGTTATGCCGGCACCATAGGAAAACCGCAAGCGTATCCCAGTATTTTTAAAGCAACACCGCGCGCGTACGTTCGTGAAATAAAATTTAAATACCCAGGAAGAGCGCGTGCGTTCGCGCGTGTTTGCTCACGCGCCGTTTCGTGCACGTTCTAGCAATTTAACGACAGACAGTTCACCGCAACGATGGAGTATTTTATAGACGAATTTTGCCACCACTGCACTTTCGTGAGGTATCGATATCGAGACCGGAATTTTCACCGTAGCAACTCGCTCTCGATTAGAAGATACCGTTAGACCGCCTATTGATTTCCAAACAAACAGCTGGACGTGAAAGCACGTCTCATGTTTGAAGGGAATCTCTACAGTTACAAGAAAACCCCGCAAAGCGATTGAATTTTCCCCATGCGAGAATGAAATTTGATTCTCATATTTATCCATTGTACTTTTTGTCTCTCATATATTTTCCTTCTCATTGTAATTATTTGATTTGATCGACTTTCCAGTATTTGTCATCGATTCACAATGGATTTCTTGTATACTTACATTCATCGCTTTTGTTAGATATTTTATTTTTCATATTGTTATCTATTCTCTTTTATGTTTTTTTTTTATCTTCTTTCCTCTTTCTTTTTATCTTATTTTTTTTACTCGTGAATGAGAAAAATACATTATTTTTATATTAGAATAACATTGCCTACATATCATTTATTATAATTCTTTGTTAGATTTGCAAATTTACATTTGTCTCCATTTACTCATTTTTCTCCGATCAAATATAGAATTATTAAACGTATCCGTATTGCATAACATACTAATAGACATCATATCATTTCAGCGCCGGTTATCGAACTTTTTATACTACAGGTCATGGATATTTACTCGAAATAAAAAAAAGATTAATGTGTATTATGTGTGTATTGTTTTCTAAATATAAGATATCTTCATGTCCTCTATGATTTTCTGTAAGCATCACTCATCAATTTTCTAATTATTATTTTACAAATCTTTAATGTTCCAAGAGTATATATTTTGTAAATTTTGTACTATATAGTACATGTAGTGAAATTACGCAGAAGAAATTATCATTAACAGCCTCGTCATTCTGAAAGTCGATAAGCGTGGTCATCGATCGAATTCGACATGCGCAATGATACATCCGACTACGCGATTATTATAAAAATACCGTTTGGCTAGTACTCACAACGCGTGCCATTGATCAGCCGGTGCATTACCAGTCGCATTATTGCGCGTCGATTGTAAAATTCGACGTAATTATCGGTGTTGTGACGCGGTATTCTCATGCCCCTCGATTTCGGTGTGCCACCGTAAAAACGCGCGTAAACGGCGTTAAAGTCAATACGCGAATAATATAGCAAGACGGGTAAATTAAAGGACCGTAATGACACTTCCGTATTAATAGTTGTTCGTAACAATACTATCTTAGCGAGAAACACAAAGCGTATGCGTTTCGACATACACATGGCTTAATGTGTCGCATAGAGCTACATGTGACAAGAATATTCCACTAAGTTGGAAGTTAAATTACATACGCATATTCATGCGCTGTTAACACAACGTGACGTAAGACTGGTCCTCACGGTAAAGTTAAGTAAAAAATACATAATGTTTAGACATTTCACAGAAATTTGTAAAAAAGAAATTTATCATTTATTTATTATTTTTCAATACAACAATTTCAAAAATAATTTTATCTCAAAATGTAATCAGCGATTTGTTTATTTGGACATGTTAGATATTGTATTTATCTCGTTTATTTAACTTATTTTTCTTTTTCTTATTTAATTTATTTCCTTTCTTGCACATTTAATAATGTAAACAATTATTGGAGATTTCTCTCGTGAATCAAAGCGAATCTCATAAACCACGCCTACGCGAAAGAGGATGAACAACAGCTACGAGAAAGAAGTAATTTAGCTTACTTGCAACAAGTTTTCCTGTAATGTATACTCGCATATATAAAATAATATTTTTCTTCCCGGTAATGTTTCCTTTGCATTTTTAATTTTAATAAGTTTGTGAATCATTTTCGATAAAAATATAGAACTTAACAGTTGTAGTCAATTACATGGAAACTAATAAGTTGCTTTAACTTACATTAGGAAAATATTTTTTCTATATTAAAAGATTATAAATATTTTCCTCTTAAAATTATTTACGATAAAAATATTAATAAAATAAAATACTGGTCAAATTAATCGTTGCAAAAAAGTATATTGCAATTATCTTGTAGATTAATTATTACACATGTATGGATAATATATATTAGTAATCAAATCGCATCTAAAATATACAACGCTAGAATAATGTTTGTACATTATAGCGGCATAAGATATCTCACAGATAAGATACTACTGGGAACAAGCGGTATCACGAGATGACCCTACAGGTCGACAGTGGCACGATAATTAATCGGACTGCCGCGACAAGCTTTTCGTCTCTGATTCTCTCATTGTCCCGTTGCACACCGCGTTCCTCCTCGAGGGCTGCCTGGATTATAATAGGGATTTTAATTGCACAAAGAGAATCGTTAGGATAAATCCGGTTTCCGGAAAAACGACATGCTCTAGAAAGATCAACGACGTTTTAACTGCTGGGTTTCCAACAGTGGTGCAATTAAACGACAAATTCGTCGGATCGAGTCTGAGAGAAAGTCTACTGCTTTCTTGTTTTTAAGAAGCGACGCATTTATGAAATATTTCGCAATCGAAGAAATAGGATTATTCGCAGATAACGTTTATATTTGAAGACAAGTACTTCTGTCTCGCTCGCAGAAACGGTCAAAGTTGTCTAATTTTTCTATCATTTGTTAGACTAAACAGATTTGTAATTAAATAATAAAATAATCATGTTGTTAGAATAAACAGATATGTAATTAAATAATAAAATAATCATGTTGTTAGAATAAACAGATATGTAATTAAATAATCTATTATAAATGACTAAAAAAGTCTCATTATATGCATATTTCTATTGTCATACAAAATAATGTAATTTTTTGCAATGACGGTTCATTTATTAAATAATTAATAATCACATACAAAATTTTTTTGTCAACCTTTTACTATTTTTTTCTTATTACTTTGCAGTTAATAAATTTTTAAACTTTTAAATTAATAAATTTTTTATATGAAATTAACAGATTGGT
Organism: Solenopsis fugax; assembly: GCA_003595255.1. Classification (NCBI taxonomy): domain Eukaryota; kingdom Metazoa; phylum Arthropoda; class Insecta; order Hymenoptera; family Formicidae; genus Solenopsis; species Solenopsis fugax. The sequence continues at coordinate 16,707 of QKQZ01053596.1, read as the reverse complement.
AATTTATAATGTAATATTAACATTATAAATACCTAAAAAATAGGTATTTATAATGAAAATATTTCTTTCTTTTCACAAAAATTATGTATGTTACTCCAATCGCGCATATCTTTCTTAATTGTAAAGTAACTATTTTAAATTCTTCTGCATTTATTCATGTATATATTTAAAAATGATTGTCAATTTTAATTTATAAAGTAGTGATAGTAAATCGATGGAATGGTCCCAATCTGTCAATTCCTAACCCGTTTTGAACACTTTTGTCCGATAGTAAGAATCGACCTAGATCGATCGACGAGTGACGACCATTGACGAGTGACTGTTATATCAGAATGTGCTCACCTCTAGCAATGACGCACGACCTGTAAATGTCACGGGTAATGGTGAGACATAGGAAGGAAAAAGATTCTCGCGATATTTTATTTGGAGCCATCAGAGATTTCATGTAAACCCGCGGGGTTAAATCGCACATCCTTAAATTTTTAAACGTGGATTAACAAAATTATGGAATATCGCTCGGTTGGTTTATGCGGTTAATTTTTACTTGAAAAATTCTGTTTTTCGGTGTGTCACTGCTGCAGCAGCTTGCAGCAGTTTAATTTTTGCATTGACCTAATGAAATGTCATATAAAGTTCGCTTTCTGGGGTAATTAATTTTTATGAAGTAAAAAAAAATGCGCATGTCATAACAATTTAGCACGCGCTCCGTAAATTGCGCCAATAAACAGAATAAAAGGAAACAATGTATATTTCAACAAATATATTTAAAAATAATGAGCACATTTCTCCTTTTCGTAAATAAAATAATATTGTCAACATATCATCTGAATTATAAATGTAACAATGAGCTGACAAAATTGCATAGCTCCATAAAAAAAAAGAGGAAAAAATGGAAAACGTCGAGGACACTATGAATATAATCTATTTAAATGGATATTAAAGTTATACGAGCACTTATCGTGCGTTTCACCGCAAAAGTCGGAAAATGAAAGGATAATTACAAGAGTTAACTTCACTGACTGAAAGTCGAGGATCGCTTCTAGTTTGTTGCTAATTCATTTGTCGGAATCCGCTCCCATTTCTCTTCCTATTTTCTCTTTAAAGAAATTAGACGCGTGTTATGCGCGAGTTTAATTTAACCGTTACAAAGCCAACATAATACGACGTAGAATGACGTTATCGTCTCGTTCGTAAAACTAGAGCACGCAATCAGTAGTTAAACCATGTCGAAAACGTCATTTGTATTTACTTATAGAAATTGACATTTATCATAATGCGTATGCATAATTATGAAATCACTAAACGTCACATACACGTAGCATGTTTATCCCGTTTTCGCTTATTTCTGATAGTTCCATACAAAACTTGCTCTAACACGTATACTCAATTTCGCTACTACACGGAAAAGAAAGATTAGTTACAGTTAGTTGCAGCAGCAAAAATCTGTATGTAGTAGCTAAATTTTAGCTATACATAACTGAAATTTAACTACAGATTCTTGCTGCTGCAATCTTTTTTCCGTGTCTGAAATTAAAAGTAATGCTTGCAGTAATTAGTCGTTTGAATTACTTACTTATTGATACTGAAATCTTTCAAGTCATGCAAGGCACGTGGAAAATAATAATTAAATATGCGATTATCGAAGATATTGCTTGCAAAATGCGACGTCATGTTACCCATGAGGACGAACGTATGAGCGCGAAAATCCGGCTCGCTGCAATTGGCGACGCGCATCAAATTGCATTTTGCCGTCGGTCAGATTTAATTATCTCTTTAATTGAGTTTTCTGACGAGAGAGTATAGGCTCTTTAATTATGGGATATAATTCAGCTGCGCGTTTAACGCAGCCACTTCGAATATCGGCAACCGTAAACGCACATTTACGAACGAGGCAATAAGTCGCCGCTTGCCATTATCGTCCGAACACTCCCTTCATCGTGGTTACGAGAAGTGCGCTCGCATATGTGTGAGCTAAACTTTATGTAGCTTGTTTAGAAAGCAGACGGCGCAAAATAAAAATTACGAAAACCACGAGGAACGTATTTAAAGTTAATCTTTTAGACACAAAACTGCAAATAAATTTGAATTATGTTGTAATTTTGCACGTTATAGCTTTTATTTCTTCCGCAAAATTACTTTATTATTTTCCTGATAGAATTGTATAAAAAAAATGCTTTCCCATTTTCAGCAATAGCTTGTTTAAAATTGCGTAGATAGCTAGGCAAAATAACAATTTGCACAAATAAATAAAAAAGTTATAAAAAAAGAGATCAAGAGGAAAAGAATATATTCTCTTGGTTTATAGATAAAATATAATTTCAAACTGCAAATATGAAACTATGTGTTCTAAGTATTTAACATTTATTACTAATTTAGGAAAAATTAATATCACTATAAAAATTCTATACTCAAATCTTATTGCATTTATCTTAATTTTTAGAGTTTTTATAACTGTAATTTACAATTTACAGTTTCAATTATAAATTGAAATTAAATAACTTGTAAATTGTACGTACGTTGTAATAAAAATTGTCCAATTACAAGTTAAGGCGTACGAAATATTTTTTCTATACTGACTTTATATTAGCTTTATAAATAAAAAAACCACTATATAAAGCAATTTTATTTGTTTATCATGTTGCTTATATAAGCATAGGTATATACATATAGTATAAAATAGTTTCAGCAATATATTACCATTCTACTTGTCACTCTAATGTTATAACATTTATGTAACATAAAAATTATTTCTAAATAAAATATTGAGTATATAAAACTAATATACTTTTTTCATTATTTTTAAATTTATTACTTTGAACCGCTAAGCGAGTTGATAATATTTATCATTACGATTGATTCACTATTCGTATTAAAAAATCATTAATAGTAAATTTTACACGGAAACAAAAATTTGCATATCGTCCTGCTTACGAATACACCACATTGGCTTAATACCCGCATAAAGAAAAGCAAAAGAAACATCGATGACGTATGCTATCAGCCTATCAGCTCACTAAAGTTATCGTACACGTTCACAGGTAAGCTATCGTTTCGTCAGTGGTTCTCAATTTATTAGGTCATAGTAGTGAGGAATTGTTTGGACTTTGAAGAGATCAAAGTTTTATGGACACAAAAATTCGAAAGCGTAAAAGTTTAGAACTCCAAAGAAATAGAAGACTTAGTGATCAAATATCTCTAAGAATTTAAAAGTTTTAAAGTTGAAAGATTCGACACAAACATCCGAAGCTTTATAGTTTCAAAGTTCCAAGCTTCAGAGACTAAAAATTTCATATGTTAAAGAATTAAAAGTCGAAAACGGAAAAGATTTAAAAATTCAAACCTATATCAATTTAATCTACATGTCCAAATATGTAAAAATTAATGCTGAAGCGTAAAATAAAATTAACGTGAAATCTGCAAAAATCATGTTACACAATTCTTACACAATTTCGATGACAAAACCGCATCGCGTCCATAAAAGATCTTGTCATCGTAAATGCGAGATGTCTGCTACAGTAATAAATTCGTCCGTAGAAAATGAAAATACTACTGTTGGACATATTGGCTCAGTTTACTATGTTATACTGTAGAGAGGATCGTCCCAAGAGATGAATCGCGCGTGACTTATACCGATAGATACGTCCTACATCATATAAATACATATATATATAAAATGTGTGTGTATATACATAAATATATATATATTTTTTTTTTTCAAATATATATTATTTTTATCATTATTGAGTATTAAGATCCGTTTTCACCCGGTTAGCCGTTTGTCTTAATTTAAATGTATATATTTTTTGCATAATACAAAATACATACATATATCCATATACATACGTATGTATATATGATCATATTCAATAATCCACTTCTGGAATCGCGACATTTGATTCTTTTATTGGCACTGCAATTTGCATTACAAAATAACGTTATAAAACGTTGAAAATCTACTAAAGTAAATTTTATTTAGAAAATTTTGTCTCATAACATTATAATCCTGATTTCTTTTCTTCAATGATACTTTTAATACAGTTCAGATGTATAATAATGCAAAAGCAGTATAATGATAGAGACGATATATAATTAAAAGAAATCAATTTTTAAAAATGATTGAAAGGTAGTATAGATATGAAAGATACATTTATAACACGATGAAGAGATCGTACCGACGCTTTCACATGCGAATTATTTCTGACAGCTGTCCGCCGAAAACTAGCAAAATGTATTCGAACCTACCGGACAGGTGCAAGATGATCCACGCACCGAGCACCATTCCGAGCGCAAAGTGACAAACCATTGATATTAGTCGACTTGCCGACAAACACATTTCAAAATCGCCATCAACGCGTAAAATAAATTCCGCTGGCGGGAAAATTTTGCACTGTTTTGAACTCTATTCATAGGAAGAATCTATTGGCCGACACAGTGAGATATATGTCAGTTGTGACAATTATTCATCGTAGGCTCGCAATCCGCGTGTCGCGGAATCGCTGCGGCCCGGTCGCGTATCCGTGCGGCGGATATATTCGGCGGCTGGTATATATGCCAAGAGAGATATAATATTACATTAAATTATACGGGCGAGACATTATTTTAGATTAAACTGCCGCACAGACCGACATAATTCTCAAGCGGCGTTTCGCTTGAACACTATTTTCACACGACTCATTTTTAAGTGAAAAAAGTTATTGATTTCCACATTTAGTCAAAATCATTCTTTACTTGTCTCCAACCGTTACATCAGCACGTCAGGACCTTGCGTATTCAAGCTATAATTACACGTAAGAATAGGGAATTCTAACGTTATAAGAGATTGCATCGACGCACTTGCAACAAAAGACAGCGTTAATTCATAGTATGTTTCACTATGTTGCATAAAGGATTTTTTTTTATTCTACACGCATAAGCGTTGCACTCAAGTGGAACCACTCGTGTCGTTATTCAGTATTCAAATGTATTAAACTGCCGGTATTAATAAAAAGCGAATGCCTGCATAAACGCGCGGCAACACGCGTGCGATATCGTTATTCATTACAAAAATGCACTTGCGCACGTTTTCGAGCAACAAAATGCTCGCGTCCATTCGCGTAATATCGAATTACACGCGTATTTACAGAAACGCTCCAACTGATGGCGGAATCATCAATAATTGACGAATAAATATTCTAACACGCTTCGCAATTTGACTCGTATTACAAAACTAGTGACGCGCGTTTTGCGTGCGTGTGTAAAATCGTAATAAATATAAAATGTTAATATATATGCGCGTAATATATGTAGAAATTTGACTAATATGCATAATTATTAACATAACTTTCGTATATAATTATTTTAGCATACAGTAAAACTTTAGATTTTCTCTTTAAATTAAAAAAAAAATTAAAGGGCTAAAACGGCTAAGTTTACGTAAACTATAAACAAATAATTTTGACGTCATAAAATGTCATTAAGATCTATACAAATTACTATTATGTAAATATCCTTCATGATATTTTGTTTGACGTTCATTACTTTATGAGTCCCTTAAATAAGTTATACAGAGAGAGAGTTATTGCTACTTCAATTAATGACTTTCTGTTTGCTTGTGTATCGATTTTCTATTTCCGAGTGACAGAAAATTTTCCACTTTTATAGAAGAAATCATAAATAAATTCAGGAAATAGAATTATAAAATTAATCAATAATTTTGTGCGATAAACTCGTTCGTTTTGCTCTCTACAACCTAATTTTAGTGAACTGTAAAAAAAGTTCTCGTTTATATTCGCTACTTCCCCCATTAAACAAATTAATTTTTATAAAATAGATAATTTATAGGATAATCATATATGGATCTTATTATTTCACATATTATTTCTAATAAAACGTTTCGAAAGTCGTTTTACAAAAGGACAAATAAATATTACTACCAATAACCGTATGCTTTAGTTTGCTCGTGAAAGAAACACGAATGTCACTCCATTCTATGCCGTCATGCACGCATCTGACAGGTGCGAAACGCGGCCCGTGCTTTCCACGAGTTTGATATTATTTCGAATAACGTCGTTGCACGAGAACAAGAACGAGAACGAGAGAGAGGGAGAGGAAGAAAAACTGAGAGAAAGAGAGACGAACACGGAGAGAGGTTGAACGCTCGTGGCGTTTACGGTTTGCTGCTCCCGTCTCGTTCCTCTTCGCTGGCTAACCGTTATACAACATCCGCTCTGCCATAATGCCCTCCCGCTAGAGTCCCAGGTCCCATTGTTCATCGTTATACAATCATTCCCCGCGAGCAGTACGAAATTCAATACGTCGGCTGCATGCGCGCTACAATATCACAAACTGAGAACCGACCGACCGAACGACGACCAACAACGACGAAAAAGGACCTCTCGGTCGTACTACGATGAGAGAACAACTCAATTTATCGATACCGCACGGAGAAATTAAGCGTACGAACACTGTCGCTCATTAATGCTGCCCGCGGCCGCTCCTGTTGCCGACAGTGGACTCAGTGGTGCTCAACGCGCGCATAATGAGACTTTTTGACGTATAAGATCGAGATATTAATATGGATCATTTTAATAATGGTATTAATATTTTAATAATATAATTAGCTTGTATAATAATTAATCTCTAGATAATTATTTCTCATATTGCATTAAACAGAATTAGCTTACATGTGCGAATATATATTACAAAAATAAAAAATTACTAGAGATTTACTATCAAAAATTTTAAATATATTACCATTGTATTGTACCAACCAATAGAAATTATTATTTACAATATTAAATTAAATTATAATTCATTAATTAAAATGTATTGATATACTTAGGGTCAACGGTGTCTCTCTCATTACATTTTAATAACAAATTAAAAAAGTAGATTAGAATGATCTATATTTCTTTATCACGTCAGAATTAGAATGAGATTCGCTGTAGGAAACAACAACGCTTCGCATGACTCTACGAAGTTACTTGTGCGTTGTGTTCATGCTCACGCAAGATGACTCTCAGTTTCCCCTCACGTAACGCGATCTAATAGTTGTACAGTCATTCGATAACGAAAAACATTGTATTATCCACGACATAGTGCGTGCATCAATGCCATCAACACATACACACACACACAAGTGCTACTATACAGTCGTTATTATACAATCCGTTTGTTTGCATATCATGAATCCAACCTGTTAGCGACCAGTCACATAAATTAAATTCAACCACCCACCTGCGGAGGACTCGAACAATCACGAACTCGAAATTTTAACCGCCTCTCCCCCCCTTCCCTCAATCTGCCGCCCATGCCCGATCGGTTCCGTTCCATAATGAAGTGGTTACACGTCTGTCTGACTAATAAATCGTTAGTCAATGTTGCCCCATTTTGTATACGATTGGGATTTACGGTTAGCTTGGCTATGCAGGCAATTAGATGATTGAATACGAGGTAGTGCATTCTAACTCGCGGTGCTTTCGAGCAGCATTGGTATGTCGACATGTAATTTTGTGATAATAGTACGAGGCTATCGATATTGAGTAAAGCTTACCAACGTGTTCACGATACCACTATCATAATAGTTAAATAAAATGTATTTCGTTATTCACATATTATAAATGATTTGTCATCCTTAATATTAAATTATTTGACGTCAGTATCAAAAACCATATAAAATAATTATTGTCTTTCAGTAATTAAAATGGCACACTGGTTATAACTACCAAATGTATAATGAAATAGTATCAATTAAATATTTTGTCAATATAACCAAAAATAATTTTATTTTACTAAATGTTTAGTAAGTATTATCAAATCTGGTATAAGTTACTAAATATTTAGAAAAGTAAAATTATTTTTTGTTACATTGACCAAATATTTAATTGATACTATTTCACTATACGTTTGGTACTTATAACCAGTCTTTTTTTTCACTGCAAATTTTCTTTTTTTTTTATTAAGCTTCATGAATCTTACAAATTCTAATAGAGAAAACTATGTAATAAGAAGAGTAATAGTAAACATCCCTGCGACTCGGACAAACAACGTACGAGCGTTAAAAGTTAATAGGGATGCACACGACGACTGCAGTTTGACGACGATCGTCGAGCACGCGCAGATTTCCTCGGCGATCGAGTATCGATCGCGCATCGTCTCCTCGGGCAACCGCGGTGACAAATTCGGTCGAGAAAGTCTTTCCCGCCGGTGAGTAAGGAGGTCAGGACGAATCGACGCGGGACAATGGGGCTCTCTCGACGTTGACACTGCGACAACGAGATCACTCGCAAAAAAGAAAAACGAACTCTCGAGCTCGTTTCGCTCGTAGATTATCGATACGCGAATCTGCACGAGAATTCATGAAAGCGTTTCCGTAATTTACTTGGCGAAAGTTGACGAAAATACGTTTGCAACTGAATTGTAACAACTTGGAGCAACTTAAAGTCGCATTCTGCTCGTCCGCTACATCGGTATGAAATTATGCGACGCATAATTGCATTACAATGCGCTTCTTATTGAGATTAAAAACGCCATTTGAATTTAAAATAATGTAAAATCGTGGGAAAATATTGCAAAAATTTCCATGATGCTTCTTATCTATTTCTATATTTCACGAATATATACGCATCTGCATTATTATTTACCAAGATTATTTTAAGATACATTTATTTAATGTTCCAATTTTAATATTAGATTTCACAGATATATAATTAGATTTGATTCATCGAATGTTTAAATCGATTGTGCGATATTATTAGAGTAGAAATGCTTAAAGGAGAATCTCTAAACAACATCGATGATCATGTTTTTATTCATATTACACATTCCGCGAAAATCATCGTTATTGCTAGGTGTTACTATAATTAGTAACGATCAATATATTAAGCTAGTACACTGCTTAATTAAGTCGTTCAATTAGTAGATTGTTTGCGTATAGAGGGGCTACCCGTGGCAGACACCAGTTTCTCTAAGCTAATTACGCGCTCAAACAGAATTCTAGAAAGATCAGATCGAGATAGTTCAAATTAGAGAAGATAAACAGGGCCTGTGTTCTCACGGTAAATTTTCTACGGAAACGGCAGCGCATTTCGGACGTATGCGCCGTTGCAAGTGCAACTACATGCGAGAATTGCGACCGTTTTACAATGTAAAGGTGTGATAATGTTGGTTTACGTAATCATAGCGATTGCAGAATAGAACCGCGAGTTTTCTTGCGAAACGAGCGGTGTGCTCTGTCTAACGAGGGAAAGAAAAAGGCTACCGGGCGAGGCCATTGCACCCGACAAACTTCATTTCCAAATATTTCTAGCGTCACTTACAGCCATCATTTCAAACCACTGAACTGACTGAACTGAAGTCTTCTTTCGAACTTGAAATGATTCAAAATTCTTAAAAAAATCCTTATAAATATCCATGTTTTGTACTTTCTTCTCTTTAAAGTTTGAAGACACATTCTCGAAATAGAGAATGTATTTTCACATAAAAAATAAAGAAATTAAAAAAATTTCTTATGTAAATAATTTAAAGAAAAATATTCACATAACTTTTAAAAGTTACTTACTTATCACGACCTTTGCGATATTCCGCATTATTCTATTACGTAATATTATTAAATCTACGTAATATTATTAACGTATTATTAACTATATATTATTTCTTGTGTGCTCTTTACATAAACATATATGATTACATTTTAGTAAAACAAATATGATACGGTAAACATGATAAATCGATACACATGTAATAGAGCAAGATTTCCCAATAACCAAGTAACCACTAATAATAAATCGCTAATTTTAATATTTCTAGACATTTTTTTTATTATTTAATGACGATTGTCTTAAATTCAAATTTCAATCAATTTCAAATCAAGATTTAATATCGGTTTTATCAATTTATAATTCATCATTCAATATGGTCCTATATTCATCATCTATTTCATCATTTAGTCCACTGCTACATTTACCCGAATTTACCCTACATTTCGCTCAAACTTTTATCTGGAGCAAATATGAGCAAATAGTCCAACCAAAGAAGATTATACGAGAAGCAAAATTAAACTTTCAGGCACGTTGTATCGATGTATTCATATCTTTATCGACAATTTCGTGAAAACCGAGACTTTTGTCGCCTAGCGACCGACGATTGTCAATCCTGTCATTCCCGGTATCGGATTCGTAACAAATCGATTTAGCAAGGTTCCTTATACACCGACACGTTTCAGCAAGCAAATCCCATCACCAGGAAGACGAGAGCGCGGTCAAGGAAAGAGGATTATTCTCCGACGTGCGATGACTTCCACCCGACCTTCTTCTTTGTAAATGCCAAACATCCAGCTTCCGGCATTCGCTGAAGAAGTTTAAACATTGCCGATGATGGTCACCGAAGCGGACGGAGTTTTTGTTTTTATTTCTCCCGACCGCGATGATCGATCGCTTAAGTCGCGCGCGCGGTAACAGCTGCTCGTAACGGTCCGCAGATTTCAGAATTTCCGCACGCAAGCGTTAAGTACGGTGAATCGTCTGTGACCGCTAACGCTTTTCTTTTTTAAAGATAAATGGAATAAAAAATGTTTCTAAGTGTCACGCGTACCCCACTTCCCGCAAAAGTTATGAATCTTATATTGAGGTCAGAAGCAGCGAGAAGCCGCAAGAATTCACAGTGATTTGCAAGTCATAACACCAAAAAATTTATAAATAAACCTCATGTACAGAATTATGCCAAAATAAAGATATATTTTATTTTAATTTTGAGCAAAATATTATAAAAATGGGATTAAATTTAAATAAAGATAATGCAGTCCGCTATTTTAACTTCATTAAAATTTAATTACCAATTTTGGTTTTAGAAGATATCAAAACCTTTTATAAATCATGTACATGTATTTTTCAATCCTATTTATTAAATTGGATATTTCCAGTTTATAGAAACGTCTAATTATCTGTATGTAGCTTTTAAAATAACCATAATTATTATTAAATGCACATATTTAATATTAATATTAAAACTTGTCAGTTGTGTTCAATTTTAACTTGGCTCTTGATATTTTTAACGATAATTTTCAATGTAATTCGTAAAGAAATATTTTAATGCAAGTACATATAAAATGCATATGTAATGAACTATTTTATCTCGAATATTTTATGCGTTTCAAAAAATAAAGAAAATTTTTTTAAACACTAACGAACAGGTCAAGAAACGCACGGAAAATCCTGCCGTGAGAAGCGAGAGTCTCTTTACAGCCATGAACCTTTTTTTGCAGTGCATCCACTTTCTGTATCAGTTTCTCCCACGACAGTCGGCCGAGAGATCGAGTTCTACTTTCTAACTACAGCGGCTACCAGCTTCCTAGTGCAACGTGATTCGATCGTGGAATTATCAAGAGTCGATAAACGAATCAGCTGCAAAAGCCATGTCTAAAGTTTCCTCGCAACTTTTACAAATATACATAGAAAAAGAAGAATCGCACAATTTTGACTCAACATGACAATATTAAAGCTATCAGAAATCAGTGTGTTAATAATTAAATGGAAATTATATAAATATATTCCTCCTTTAAATTCATTGCAATCAATACATCATAGAAGTGTAGAAATTAAATATCTTCGAATCAAAAAAACAAAGAGAATTATAGAATTATTATCTAATATCTTTGATTATTCGAATAAATTAATTTGGAAAATCCATAAATTTATGAATTCATAGATTTAAGAACATTTTAATAATAGTTTTTAATTAATATAACTATCTCAATACATATAAATTATAATATCTGAATTCTTCAATTCTTTGATAAAATATATAGTACATTTAATTTTTGCCGTGCTGAGAATTGCCTCAATGATTCACGGAGCAAAATGATAAGCCGCGAATAATAGGAATAATTTCTCCATAAACTTTCCACTCTCGTCCACATCACGCTTATCACGCTTTTCCACCCTTTCCACTTGTATACCACAATCCGACGATTTCTCCGTGTAACCGCGCGCATTTATTCCGCTTTCGTTCCCAACCGAGATTCTGGTCCATCCGAATGCATTAGCGTGCAGCATCGGGGATTCGAAGCCCAATTCCCCGTTTGCTTTTCGCGCGGAACAGACGGAAAGAAGGGCGGAAGCGAGAGAGAGTGAAACGGCGAGGGGTGGCCTAGCCAGCCGGTGCTCTTCATGCACCTGCACACATCGATGAAGGTTAACGCATAATGCGGACTCTACCATCCGCCTCTAAAAGGATAATGCTGTTGTATGTATACCCGTGCGCGATCGTTCGTTTGCCTAACGAATTCGAAATATCTTTGTGGATTTTCTCACGCGCTGCTGCTCTTTTGCGGTGTCTCGACGCGGCGGCATCTATGCGTGAATCGATAATTACGGCACGTACTGAGTTGTAGTCATACACGCGCAATCGAACATCGAAATACACCGTGAAATCTCAATAAAATTAAAATCTATCGATTGGTAGAACGGAAAACACGCGCTAAACGTCCTAAACTGAACTAAATGTATTTTTAACGTACACTTGTATAATAGCATTTTTAGAGACTTCATCTTTTCATGAATTTATTACGACAGTATTTAATTGAAATATTAAACGACCAGTTAGTATTAATATATAAAGGAAAATGTTCTTATAATGTCTTCTATAATCTAATAAAAATTTATTATATTACACAAAATAAATTTCGACATGTATAACTTTATCAAATAAAAAATAATGAAAATATAAAACGTAATAATTTCTCTCAACTATTTTTATTTAAAACTAGCGGCATATATTTCACCAACTCGCAATAGCGCAACGTTCTAAATAACGTTGTTACATAACGCCGAAACTGATTAACGTGATCATTATGCCATACGTACGCAAACTACAATTCTATTTTGGAGTTATCGCGTTATTGGAGACGTCACTTCTTGCAGAATATCAACACTCGTATTAAAAGCCGTAACCTGTTCGTGAATTTCATTTTCCCGATTAACGAGGAAAAGCATGAAAGCGTTTCCTCGTTATAATCACGAACTCGCCGTACAGCAAACGTGTCGTCATCCAGACGAAAACCGAGTGAGTGAAATTTTCTGTGACAAAACAATAGTTCGAATAAATATTCACTTATCATTTTCCCGCCGATCTAGTCATTACGAAACAATCTTGAAAATCAATCTTTTGCTGCGTCATTTTAATGATTTCAGAAAGAAGATTACAGTGCAATAATAATTTTTTCATAATGTAGATAAAAATTTTTTTAATTACAAACAATTTTTAATTCATGAAATGTACATTTATTTACAATTTAAATTAATTTTAAAAAATCCAAGACTTATAAAATATATATTTAGTTTAGTCGATGTTTTCGTAATAAAAAAATCACGAAACAGAAACGATCAAAAATAGGTTCCAAGGAATAAACTGCAGAATATTTGATGATGCAAATGAAAAGTTCGCGGTAAATGATAAATGACGTTCCCTGACATTTTCACTAATAAACTAAATTGAAGAATTGTAAAAGTAAAAAATAGCTCACTCTATGTATACAGTTACGAAGAAAATAGTTCTCCTTTTATAAGTAGAAAAATACAAGCTCTCGCACTATGCTTGCTTATCTATTTTATAATAGATAAGATGCAATGTGAATAAATGACTACACGATAAAAAGTACCGAAAGGGATTCAAATGAATTAATTAAATCGGTAAGTAGAAAGCTTAATGAATGGAATGAAAAACTATCTCGCAGCACAATTATTTACAAATTTTCCTAAACTACAAGAAATTTACGACCCTCCCTTGAAAAAAAGCAACATTTTTGCCTAGACCTCGCAAAATGTGATTCCCTACAAGCATCTGCTTCATCGTAAACACATGAATCGATTGACCCTTCGCGATAAAAAACGAACAGCAGGATCGGTCGGTTACGCTTCGTTGGGGTCGCCACCCGGTACGCTCTGAGACCTAAGTCAAATCATTTGCGCGTATATGTATGCCGCCCACGTATACGACGTACGCACGTACATACATACGTCTTTGGCACCCACGTTACCGTCACGAGGCGTAATCCACCTCCCGTATGATGTGACATAGCACGAAGCGTGCTGGCGGGCCCTCCTCGGTGGCCCTCTCGCACAGTCGCGGAAAAATCAATAGCGAGCGTAGTGTGGCGCGGCGTGGCGGCGTCACTCTTTCAGGTGGCCGCCTGTCTGTGCCTGTGCCTGTACGAGGAAGGAAGCCAGCAACCTGGCAGACGAGAGGGCAGGCGGGCGTGCTGGCGAACGAGTAAGCGAGCGAGCGAGCGAGCGAACGAGCGAGCGAGTAAGCAAGCAAGCAAGCAACCGTCCGATCGAGCGCGCACCGGTGAAAACGAGTCACCTGCGAGGCACACACTCTGTCGTGGCAAGCACGCGATCGAATTCCCGCCTTCCACGCCGCGAGACGTAGTACATGTATATACGCACGTATATACGCTGCTGCGCAACGATAGCGTTGTGCGGCTTTATCATTTATCGAGGCGGCGCCAGGACTGTATTCCTTCGGGACAGTAAGAGCCTACCAAAATTACAACTCGCCCAAAAATTCATTTCAATCAAAACTACAGAATTTTTATCCAATTAATAAATAGTTTTAGTTCAATTTTGAATCAATAATCGATTAGATGCTTTTATTGTTTAGGCAGTCGATGAAAATACTGTAATTCAATAATGCGTGTGCATGTGCTAATATGAAAATAATTCTCACGATTTAATAATTGTTTTTTTTTTCGAAAAAAATTACTTTTATAACTCGATGAATATATCTACTATAGCGACCAATAAAAATCTTTAAATAACCTATTCTTTAATTCAAGATTTATTATGTATCTTTATAATTCTTTCGATATATAAATAAATCCAAATAGATATATCTAAAACTAAATAGATTTAGATGTTAAATATGTAAATATGGTACGTAACACACATACATGTGTACAATGAGAGAAAAAGATACTAAATTTTAATAAATGTTTGAATAGTTGCAATAAAATATTTACTAATTGTAAATTAATATTTAATTAGTACAGGAACCACTAATTTAATTTAAATATCATTTTTTATTGAGTAAATATTTAATATATACCATAAATAAATATTTTATTGCAACTATTCAAACAAATGTTTATTAAAATTTAGTAATTTATTTCTCTCAGTGTATTCAATGTTGTCATAAAATCATTTATAATAATGTACTTATTAATTTGATGTCAATAATTTGTTATTTGAGAAATGCATATGTATAAAAAATTTTACTTTAAGAATATAAAAAAATTTTAATACACTTTGAAGGACTAGCGTATAAAACATTAAAAGATGACATTTAACCGCATAAAAATTTTATGTATCGTAAGTACGCTTTTTCGTAAGACTTCTTCGTTGTTTTTGTATTTGTATTTTTTCTCGAGAAGAGTTTTACGACGCTCTTGATGTATGCCATTGGCATCAAGTCTGCGGTACAACGACACCGCGACGCACAGAAACTTCATTGCGGCGGTTTGAAAATTAATGTAAAACAAAGTTTCCGCGACTCGCGCTATAACTAACGTATAATACTTCTCTACAGAGTTCTCGATCTGTAACGTATACAACATCGTAAATTAAAGATACGATTTGTTTCCACTCTATGAACAGTTGCGTCGTACAACTGTTTCAACTCTGAACAGTTGCGTCACGCCAGCTGCCCGCTCCACCAAGAATACATTACGAGCAATCGCGAAAAATTGCGCAAGATTATACATAGTTGCGGTTGATCACGAAGAACAAAGGATCCCAATGAATGCGCGTTATATGCTTCGCGAGCATAATGGATAGCACATATAATTATATATAATTGCTAACCTCGCGCTTCTCTGTTTCATAATCGATTTTGCAAAGCTGCTCGATACACAATCATACATTAATTCCAATTAATTCCTAAACATCTCCATTAATTACTCATCGAAAGATATCTGATCTCTCCGATATAACAACATAATGACTCGTTATTGAAAATACCGTTATGTGCGCACATAAATTTCTCATGTAATGATTTTCTATGCATCATTTATCGTTATCTCCCTAATATCACTTGGGACAATACGACTAATCAATTGATAAAATGATGGAATTTAATTAATATTGTTAACAAGAAGAATATGATTTCAATAAATATCTGAGTTTGTACGAATTATCTATCTCAATAATAATAATTATAATATTTATAAACGGGATACCTTTTTGGTTTCTGATTAATTATTACATTTACTATGCCTAGCGTTGGGGGTCATTTCGAGCATGCATGATGCATCGAGCTTGCATCGAGTGCATCATTAATGAACGGCATTCTACACGCGGCGAAGGTACGCGCGTGTCAGCAGCCTGCGCTTCACTACGCGCTTGCGCGCGCTATGACGCGCGAGGGTTGGAACGAATAAGGGAGACAAACGTGTATATATACCAGACGCGAGCAAGGGGGATGGAGAACCGACCAATATGGCGATAATATAGAAGTGCGAGGGAGAAAGAGCGGAAAAAAGGGAGAGGGTGAGAGAAATAAGGGAGACAGTGTAACTTTTTGATAGAAGAAAAAGACAGAAGGCGATATCCGATATCGAAGTAGTCTCCTCGACGAAACGAGGGAAAGAAAGGGGTAGATTTTGGGAGGAAGAGATATCGATAGTCTCACGGAAAACGCGTGAAACGTAAAGAGGCAGTTCGGAGTCACGGTGGG
>QKQZ01053591.1:0-10214 GCA_003595255.1 Solenopsis fugax | reverse complement strand
GTGTAAAATTTAATATTTAATATTTAATATTTAATATTTGTCCTATTGTGCGCAGCCCCTAAAAATATTTACTGTATGATTTTTCGATAATAATGCTTCGTAGTTTTTAAATAATATGCTTCTATACCGTAACTTTAGGCAACTGAGCAACAGTGTCTGCTACATGTATAAACACAGTTACCATTATCTCCAATGTTTTGTTTTGAATATAGATCCAATTAGTCAACTTACCCCTACAGTCACCGCTAGCCCTAGTTGCATTTACATTTGAAAGAAAAGGTCACGAAGTCGGAAATTCAAAAAATTATGAAACTTTAGCAATACATATAGAATATATTGATAGGTAATGAATTTGTTTGCTATCAGAATTCATTAGAGATAAAATCAGAGATAAACCCAGTTGTTTTTGTTTTTTTTTCAGGGCATACATTACAACATTTGAATGTTTAAAGTGATCTATTTTACTCACTTTTGCAACTAAAAACTGAAAATCTTTAGAAGAATGTGAATTATTTATTGCTAGTTATTAAATGCATCATATTCGATATAGAACACTGCAATTTAAAATTTTAATTATCCATATATACTGTATTATTATTTACACGTGTACCTGTGTCACGTGTATCCATGTATTTTAAAACACGTTTCTAACCGGGAGCTCTACTTTCCAATACTATATATCAGGATATTTTTTTATGTATTGTTTCCGAGACCTTTCATTGTGAAAGATGCTCTCTTTTTCACAGGTATATGAATTTATTAAACATCCGGCTAATTAATTCTATTACTCTGTCATGCCGACCACTCTTTTGTTTTCACTTACTATTAACAGTTAGTAATATATCTCTGTTGGCGGTTTCCCCGGAACTTGCTCGAACTATGCACGTGTAAGTACCGGCATCATTCGGGTCTACCGTAAGGATTGTAAGGTGGCCCTCGCTGTCGACCCGCTGCCTGATGTCAAAGGGCAATTCGGCACCACCTCGAGTCCATCCGACCGATGTGATCGGATATCCTGAGTAAGGACACGCTATTGTAATGTCGACACCGGCGATGGCGCGAACCGGTCCGATCGATCGGATGTAGGGTGGTCCTAAAAGTTGGTTTCTTATTATAGAATTACCTCGACTCGCTTCCGCTGGCTGAATCAATTCTCACATTTATTCGAAATTCTTTTTCTTGTCCTCAAAGTTTTTATGATATGTAGAACTTTTTTCGATAGTTTGTGGATGTAACTTTAATAGATCTGTTTAGCATTTGATGTAGTGCATTTAATTTAATATCTAAATAAAAGCTATCGATATTATAGAAATACACTGTCTGAATCTGAATCAATGAACTTATATTTACTGATTTGCATATTATTTGCATATTGTTATATTTATAATTGTGATTATTAGCGATTGTTCAGTGATTCCGATTTAGAGAGCAAATTTAATCGTTTTACGAGTTTATTCGTAAAATGATTGAAAATCAAGTTAGATACTATTCCACACTTTACTTGTGTCCCGCTGCAAAGATCAGCAACAGCCTCTCTGCGTGAGACATGAGACCACGTGAGGACCGACTATCGGACTAACGCCGGAGAAAAACAAAAAATCAGAAGACGCGCTAGGGACAAACTGACAAACCCAATATACCAAAGCACTAGCAACAAACCCAACACGCGGGCAATTCGAATCTCACAAAAACGCAACAGAGTATACACTTATAAAAATCGCTGCTACCTACAAAACTGAAATTCAGCTTTTATAAAAACGTAGTGAACAATAATGAACAATCATCCTACAATGTCTTAATAGACTGTAATAAAATAATTTTAACGGTTACTTTTAGAATTCAACGCGAATTATACGAGATTATGGTATCTCACTACCCCACACGTATCTCATGACTCCCGTCTTATGTATATTTAATATAAAATTATCTGCATGCCATACCGTAAATGTTCAACCTAGCTTTGTGCTCGACAGTCGCCAGTGTGTTGGATGCCACACAGGCATACAGGCCACCATCCTCGGCTCCCGCCGATGAAATGTTTAAGTGACTGATCACGTCACCGGATTGATCCACGTATTGGCCTATCGCGTATCTACGCGTATAGTTCCTGATTAGAAGATAGCGCGATATAACGCCAATACATCAGAACATAGGCACGATCTACCTGTGTCCAGTCGCAATCTGGCTCAGTGGTTCACCGTCGAGTAGCCACGTAAAGGATGGCGTCGGTGAACCGGTAGCGGAACATCGCAGAGAGACCGGCGGCCCCGGTCGTAACGCCTGCTCGATAAATGTGTACTGCAGTTCCGGAACCGTGTCTAAAAATTCGTTTTCAAATAATCATTTTTTTTTTTAAAGCAGAAACGAGCCAGTTCTTTTGAAAAAAGGAGAAATTTACATAGGAAAAATAAGGAAAAGTTAATATAGTTAATAGAATGCAAAAAGTATGCACATATACATGTATGCATGTATATACATGCACGTATACATATATATATATATATAACTAAATATTTACATAGATAATATATAAACTGAGATAAAAATAGATAGAAACGATCATACGAGACGGATATTAAAAACGGACGATGCGTTCGCTGACCTCCGAGCTTGAGTTCGGCGGTGGCCTGAGCATTTTCCTTGTCGCTCCTCACCAAACACTGATACATCCCTTTGTCCCTACGACCAACGGAGCCTATCACGAGCACCAAGGGAGCCAACAATCTGATCCTCGTGTCCTGCGCGGTCAATACTGGCACACCGTCATGTAGCCACTCAACGCTCTCGACCGGATATCCTTCGACCGTGCAGTTCATCGTGGCGGTCTCGCCGGAATTAATGACCTGCGAATGACGACAAGCGAATCTATTTGTAGATTGCAATCAAACCCACTCGCGTCTATACGATTTTTAAATTAATGACTTTCTCAGTGTGCAATAAAATTAATATCCTAGGGGGACAACAGCTTTTGTTCAGTTAATAATGCATTTAATATATTTTCATATTTAGTGCCTGTGATGAATTAATAGTCAATTAATCCTCACTCAATAATTGTTTTATTAAATATTAATTTTATATTGTTGAGAGAGAGGGAAGAGAGAGAGAGAGAGAAATAATTGTTAATTAATTAACGTAGACGCAATTACCATAAATATAGCTAACGTAATCATATTTAGTTTAACCCAGTTTTCCATTACACTGCGATAAAAGTAGAACATTATGATCTGTAAGTGGATTAAATGCTTGATTTTGTATTAATTGTTTTCCCAGTATATCGGATAAATAACTTTTACTAAACGACGATATATATCTTGGTACAAACTTCATAACACTGTTTGACATGGATTTTTGATTACGACGTGAACACTATGATTTTTATTACAGGTAGATCTTTTGTTATTGAATCAGTTAAAGATAGAGGTAAATTGCTCTATTATGTCATATTTTTAATAAAATTAGGTTTAAAAGTGTTGAAAATGACATTTTTGGGGGTACTTTTGAGCTAAAATATATTGATAAGGCAATCTAAAAACGGATTTGTTTTCTGTGCCAAAAAAATCTATAAAAGTCATGTAAAGTGTTGACGTAGCGATCGTGGCGCAGAGAATTGTGCGTCTGCTCAATCAGAAACATCGAATTTTATTCGGTCTCTACCTCTCGGAAGGCAGTGACAAATAACCGAGAGTATCTTGCCATGAGGATCCCTTTAAATAGACATTCGGAATCAACATTAAACTAAAGGTTCCATATATCTATAAATAATATAAAATTCCATTTATTTATAAATAGTATTATAAATTATAAAAAGCGCACACAGAAATATACTGAGAAATCATCACGCTTTCTGATGAGAGATTAAGGACGAAGAAAGAGAATTAATTACTTTATGCAAAAAATTACAGGTAAATAAATTAAAAGAAGGAACTTTTAAATCCAGTAAATGTAATCCTTTCAGGATGATAATAGTCCGTTTATGCAGTTTGAATACTTATCTGTAACGGTTGCTAGGATCGCCAATTATAAATCCGAGGTCAAAATTGTTGAATATAATTTATTAAAATAATCATTCTTTAAACAATGTATGAAAACAATTTAATTTAAATGAAAGATAATAATACCATTGAATTACTACAGGAAAAATATATACAAATACTGTATTGCATTATATTTTCCGCCATTTCATTTATTGTAAAGAAATACAATTTTTTTTTTAATTTGACGTAGTCAAAAGCGAGTGGTGCAAAAGTTATTTACCTACGAATTTAAATCCCTTTCTTTTATTTCATCTATAACTGTAACTTTTGGCACAAAGCAGCCAACTCAGTAAGTGACTTTTATATATCTTTTGTCGAAACGAATCTGTTTGCAGAATCGTTCTGTCACGTCACATTTCTGAGTTATTTTAGCTAAAACATATTGAAAAATGCTATTTTGGTTCTTTCAAGTCCAATTTTTTTTTCAAAAAACGTGATTTTATAAAACAATCTTATAAACGAATTCGTTCTGTTAGCGATAAAGGATCTATATTATTTTGTCTAGTTTGTGGTAATAGTAAGAATAAAAGTTTAAATTTGTCGGACAGTATAATTTTTCAAAGTATAAAAGTTTTCTTTTCCTATTATATTGTTAATTCTCAAGATTTAAAGAAAATCTTTTCGTACATAACGAAGTTCCATCTTCGTATTATTATATGCTCTTTTAGTCTGCATGATATAATATATTATGCATTTAAGAGGAAAGTTGTCTACATAAATTAGACTTGTACCTGCACGCGCGGCTGAATCCGGGCATTTAGCTTTGATGTGACTGACAAGTGCGTCTCCGCTCGTTGCTCGCCAAGCTGATTGCTGGCCCGGCAAACATATCTTCCTGCGTCCTGCGCATCTACGCGACGAATTTGCATCAGGTCACCCCAAAGCTGGATTCGACCGAACGATTCGACCGGTATCGAATGGCCTGCAATAAGACATTCGGATGTATCTGTCCTACGATTCCGTTTACAAAGTTATTTGCGTTCGGCACTAGATTAGATTCACGTTGAACGATATTTCGTACACAGGAGAGAGAGAAATCCTCGAGGTTTTACAGCATTTTTTGATAAACAAGTAGATTTCTTTTTCTCCTACAACTAACTTCGATCGAGCGTTTTTCAATATTAAACATGGTGTCTAGCGATCCTTGAATGTCCTTGGATCTTGAAATTCAATGTATCCTGGAAAAGCCTTCGAATTTTAGGACTGACCTGAAATTTTCGTTATTTTTTTTTATTCTAAAAAAAATTTTTAATCTATGATCCATTTTGTTCGCAATGCGCATGCCCAGTAAGAAGCGATTACAAAAGAAAAAGAAGATCAAGCGAAAGAATTGCGTGATATTGAAGAATCAAAGAAACGCGATAAACTTGTGGAAGAATTAAAAAATAAAAAAAACAGTAATTTTAGATGAAGATTTAAAAGCAAGTGCGGACATTGAAAATTAGATTGATAATTTAATATGAAACGGTAATAAATTTATAATTTTTATTAATAAATTTTAATTTCAAAAGTGCAGTAAGGCAAGTTATTAATAAAAAATTAAAATTTAATGTCTTAAATTATAAAATGGAATATAGCAGAGGAATTATCATTTGTATTGAATATTTGTTTGATATTTTTATAAAGCAATAAGTAATATTGTTCCAAATTTTTTTTAAATTTATTCGTCAGAGAGAGAGAGAGAGAGAGAGAGAAGAATAGAATTCCACCTTGAATACAAAACATAATATTATCAATGAAAATTAAGTAATGAAAATTAATCGACCTGGAAAAACAAGGATTTTTATCCTCGAATGTCCTGGAAATATCCTTGACTGAATTGACTAGCCAGCTATCGCTAGACATCATGATTAAAGAAGTGTATGCACCTATTAAGCGCTCTTTACGTTCTTTTCGATATTCATTATGTGACAACAATGTTTAAATACAACACAATACCCATGCTATCGAGAAGTCAATGTACGAACGTATAGTAGCTGGGTAGTTTGTACGGCGCTATCGTTAACATAGTTTATTCGGTAAACATTCCCCTAATTAAACCAACCATTAACATCGCGATACCAGGTAAATTGCGGTGGCGGGCTTCCTTGCGCCGAGCACGTGAGGTGAACATCGGAGCCGCTTTCGGCGGAAATAGCGATTTCAGATCGTTGCATCAATCGTGGCGGCGTGGAACCGGTTGGTTCTACAAATAAAAGCGGTAATAAATCTAAAGGAGATGAACGAGTGGCAAGGAATAATCTTCCTGGCCGTTCTATATATTATATACGGCGAAATCCGCGGTGGTAGATTAAATTTTAATCCGGATCTTGATTTTATATTTATCTCGCAAAGGTCTTATCCGGTTCTGGCGGTTACCCGTGACTGTTAAAGTGGCGGGCTCGCTCTTTCTTCGTTCGCTGGTCAAGGCATGCAGGGTTAAACACGAATACGTCGCTCTGCCGTCTTCCGGTCTGGCGGCTCTGATATGAAGATCGCCCTGCGAAGTAACTACGAATCTTCCACCTGTGAACAAAATCAGGGCACACGTACACAGGTCGAGTTAATAATATATAGCGAGTCTAAAGCATCCCGCGCTTTCTCGCCGATTGCAGATTCTTCAGCAAACTTAATACCGAGTTTCCTTGCGCGCCAAAATTTTATTGAAAATTTCTCTCGACTTTTTAATAGTTTTTTTTTAATAAGCATATTACATACATAAAAGTAAGTAAAAAAATATTCTCTTACACCGCGAAAATTGAATATGAAAATAAGAATTCATTACATAAAACGTAATTTATCAAAATTCATAAATTTTTAAAATTATTTTATAATACTTACACTGTGTGACACGAATTTTAGACCACAACCTAGATATAAAATAATTCTTAGAGATTTTTTGTCGCTGAAAACGAATCCGCTAATTAAATTACTTTATTACGTCACATTTCAGAGAAAATTAGATTTATCGAATTCGTAAATGAAATTGCTTTCATCAAGTCACATTTTTAAGTTAATTTAGCTCAAAAGTACTTAAAGCTGGCATTTTTTTGGTCCAATCTTTTTAATTACTTATGTGACGTGATACAGCAATTTCGTTTACATATTCGTTTTCAGTAACAAAAAAATCTGCAAGTATTATCTTGTCTAGTTTGTGACCTCAAAGAAAGTTTTTTGTCACACAGTGTTATTGATTGATTCTTCATGTGGAAACAGCTACGACTTTTTAATAAACTGTATGAGCTTTCGATTTTACTTACGGTTCAGTTAAAGTATGCGACTTCTGCGGGACGCATTACGTATATGGTACATGTACAAACAGATTAAAACCACAAGAATTTGGGTGTACAGTTTTGTAGATATTTCAGCTGAATAAAAATTTTCCCTCTCATCACTATCGCAGTGAGGAAATGCTTCTCTCGACTTCGCGATTTATTCCACTTCCTTCTATAGCGCGGCAGACTGAGCGGAAATACCATTCGACTTCTCAGAATTCAGAAGCTGGGAAATATCAATAATAAATCCTTGAACGTGCAGCACGCGGTTCCTGCAATATTTTCTCCCGTATTTCAAGTCTGCGGGAGCAAAGGGTTATGCAAAATCCTCAGCATCTGTCGATGAAACCCCTTCGGATCACGAACGGGTGTACCATCAGGCGTGAAATTTTCAATTTGGCTCAACCATTGGACAGCCATCGAGCAGCTCGGTCTACCGACTTGCTAAAGCTGTCTGACTATCTCGGATTGACCTGCCAGAAATCTTTTTTTCATCACGCTCCGAACATTACGGATTTTCGCGCACCGCTATCCCTTGCAGAGAATAATTAATATCGGAGGGATATTTCCGCCGAGAGTAGACTTCCTGTTACAATGTCACTCTTTCCGACATGTTGCCCGACGAATAAAAAACCGAGCCATCACGTACGCGTATCTCTCCATTTCAGTTATTCTATGATGTCTTCATTATTTTTATAGGCCCGTTATTTTTCTTTGATTATTTTGAACGTACAAAATGTCGAGCATTTATTTTAATTATCTCTAAAATAATGATAATTTTATTAAAATCGATGAGGAATATCCCTCTTATTCCGAATAATACGATTCTAATGATGATACGCTCCCGGATCTGCGCAAGACGCATTCATCACAAATGGGATTCCGAATGGTTCTCTTCCCTACGATGTCTAACAAGAACTATTGTCGCAGATTCGATGTCGTTATAGTGTGCGTGCGTGTGTGAGTCAATGATAGAAATGTCATGTTCTTCCCGCAACGTACAATCGGAATTTCATGTCCTCGAATCAGGGTGCGATATCCGCGACGTTACGACGTGATAGTTATTATGACGACGAGCACACACGCGTACCATATCTCTTAACTTTTTTATGAAAATACATTATATCTCTTTATTTTCCCTCTTTTTTTTTTACGAATCAGATATTTCATAAATTCTCGGAAATGAATGCTTCACAAATACAAAATGCTATTAAATGCTAGATCGACATATTAAATATCAATTCCATTTCATTTTATCGAGGCATTAACATTGAACCTTTAAACTGTAATGTCGGTCTTACAGACCGCTATTGAAACTTTACTTGTCAATAACTTTCTTGGCACCCACAAGAAGCTCTCTAAACTCTTAGTACCTTCTGTCTCCACCAAACACTGCAGTGATCCCGTTGTCATTGGCTGGGAACGTGTAATATAGGACGGTTAAAAAATTGTTGCGATTCCACAGACCGGGGTTTATCATTTGCGTTACTTTTACTGCAGTTTTAAACATTTATGTATTTTTTCATCTACGTCTTATTTACACATTTTAACTCTTATTTACTGGTGTGATGTTATATTTTAATGTTAGGAAAATTTTTATGGTTCAACTTTCTTAGGACTTAGGACAACTTTTTTAGGATTTTTAGAATTTTTCAAATGAGTTGGTCTTCTTTGAACTTTAACTCTAAATAACTTCCAAATAGGTCAACTTATCAACCTCCGCTTTGTACCAAAAATTTTCTTTTTTCTTCTCTTTCAAATGATATATTGAAAGAATTTGATAATCTTAAACAGAGATAATTTGCTTGCATGAAGAAACAAAATTTCTTCATGTTAGCAAAATTATGTCTGTTTAAGATTATAAATTTTTTCAAGAAGATTTTATATTCTTGCTTATATATGAAACAATAAATTGTTGATTTCATACTAATATTTTTTCTGGAATAAAAAAATTTTAATTAAGAAGTGACTACACCACGAAGCAGATCTTAGCTCAATCGAAGCTCAATAATAATTTCCTAGGTAAATTTACATATATATTTATAAGTATTCCTAAACTGTACAGAAAAAAAATTAGTATCAAATCAACAATTCATTGTTTCATATATAAGCAAGAATATAAAATCTTCTTGGAAGTATTTATAATCTCAAAGAGACATAATTTGCTAACATAAAGAAATTTTTCTCTTCACGTAAGCAAATTATGTCTGATTAAGATTATCAAATTCTTCCAAGAAGATTTTATATTCTTGCTTATATATGAAACAATCAATTGTTGATTTGATAGTCACTTTTTTCTGTGTGCGCGCCGCTTGTTTGTCGGATTTAAAAATGCAGCTGTTAAGTAGAACAAGAAATGTAATCTTACGAAATTAAATTGCTAATCAATTTAATAATTCTGATATCAACAAACATCTCTATAATCCTCCTCTGACCCAAAAACTGTTTTCTATTTAAAGTAGTTAAAAAAAATCTCTGAAAACTCATGAACATACTTTCAAGTTTCAAAAACAAATATTTGTACTTTATTTTGGAAAAAAATGAAATGTATAAAATTTAATTATCTTTGAAATCTCGAAAGACTTTCATGGATAAAAATCGGTCAGAATATCCATGTTACCTTAAGGGTTAATTAATCTCGTTAAAATGGAAAACAAATCCGATTTCCTTTGCTAATGACTGAAGATGTCTCTTGGTCTCTTCATCTTGATATTGTATTCGGCTTCATCGCGAGGGCGCCGTCACGATATGCGTTTGACGCTTCGTTCCTCTCTATCTTCGCCGATATTGGCGCGACGTCGATTGACGGACGGGGCGGAATCGCGACGCGACGTTCGTCTTCGGATGCGATACGGACCGTTCTTGCGAGACGGGGCGTGCGTCCGCACGCGTGCGGCGATAACCGCGGGAGCACACGTCGGCGTAT
>QKQZ01053589.1:5543-15937 GCA_003595255.1 Solenopsis fugax | reverse complement strand
CGGCGAGGCGAAACGGCACCCGTGGTCAACGGCGACCCGTGCATGTCGTCGAGCCTATAAGGCGAAGACGCGTTTTTAGAGGTGAAAAACCGGACGCGGAATCGATGAATGAAAAGATGTACGGGGATACACGAGCAGCTGTTGCGGTCGACCGAGATCTCGCGACTGTCGTGTGGGACGTCGTCCCACCGAGACAGGTCATTTAATTTATTCGGTTGATCGAGCTCGCGCGATCATCCCACGTCTCGCAGCGTTGCTTCCTTGCTTCCTTCCTCATGAAGGAAAATTATACGGAAGCTAGATGAGACGGTGGGTGAGACGCGCTCGATTTTCCGCGATGCGTGGGTTCTCACCGCGCGGCATCGAACGTTCACACCTGACTGCGGCGCGGCGGCGAGAACGTTCCACTCCGCGCTGACCTTGCCACTCTTCCGCGTCGAGGCGCGGCAGCGGGCTGGAAACGTATGGAGATTCCTCTCGCAGGTGGTATCAGCGATTCGAGATCGCAGATGCGATATATCTCGTTCGCTCGCGGGTCCGTGACAAGTTGGATTTTTGAGCCTAGATCTGCGCTCGAGGGTCTCTCTCTCCCCTTCGAAAAGCGCGTCACTACGATCTTTTTGAATTTTGCATT
The DNA here is from genome assembly GCA_003595255.1 of Solenopsis fugax. Classification (NCBI taxonomy): domain Eukaryota; kingdom Metazoa; phylum Arthropoda; class Insecta; order Hymenoptera; family Formicidae; genus Solenopsis; species Solenopsis fugax. Next base: position 15,303 of record QKQZ01053589.1, on the reverse strand, counting down.
AGCCGAGAGCGGGGCAAGGACTCCGATGCGACGCGGAGCGCCTCGTTATTGTATTCCGATCGAGATAACGTCTCGTGACACAATCGCGTGAAATATGCGTTCCATACGTGATGACTTAAGTAGAACTCATGCTTCAGATACAATCTTCATCATTAAATCTATGTATTATCGTTGACCTTAATAATAGCAACAGACTAATGGAATTATTAATTTTGTTAACTAATAAATTTTTATGTGTAAAATAAATGCACACTGACGAGACAAGTTAAAAAGATAGAGAGAGAGGATAAGATTCCGTGATTAAAATGCATGAAATCTCTTAATTGAAAAAGTGTGGAATCATCATTACCACCCACTGTGTAGTTAAGAATTTTATTAACTTTTATTATTAACGGATTAATATATATGAATTTGTATTTTGCTAGGATCCTATCTATTTTTTGTTACCATTATGGTAACAAAAAAAATCACGTCCCTCGTAAAAATGTTAATGGAAATAATTGAAAATTCGAAAACAAAAATATCGGCTTTTACATCTCTAAGAAAGAAATAAATTAATTACAAGACCTTTTCATTTGCAACAAATTTTCGAATTAAACTCGCAATGCATTACTGAAAATTTTTTGGGTGGTCCAATAACTTTCTCTTTTCGGTACTGCTTATAGGGTTCTAAGTATTTTGTCGAACACCCATCGAGCCTAATAATGGGCCACCGTATGGTCGCCTTTCGCAGCAGAAGAGGGAGTTCGCCAACACAACGACTTTCAGCAACTTTGTGTGAACGCTTTGGGCTTACTTGAACTATTATGGAGGCTTAAGACGGCCATAAAACTGTTAGGAATTCTGACATTGACATTATAAGCAAAATATATATATGTATTTGTATATATGCATGTTATCGTCAGAGTGGAGATGACATGAGATCTTTGTAATAATAATAACTTCTGAGGAAAGGTCGGCGTCACGCCTTAATCTTAAGAAGTCGCCGACAATCGTTCGAAAATCGTTCTCACTATCTGTCCAAGATCCCATTGGAAGTTTACATCAGTACAAAGTAACGAATATAAGCGCGAGTGTTCCAGGAATCCTAACTGTTCCAAGAAGTTCCTTCCAGTTCTAAGCCAGGACGTACGCTGAGTTTTTAATTTGCACTGCTCGTGGCTGAGATGAAAAAATAATAAAAATAATTTCTTACGTGATATGATAGTAATAAATTATCATAAATCAGTACCGTCAAGAATAGAACATGATAAGCGTTTAATTTTTTTTTCGTGCATTAATATAAAAAATTCCAACTACCGTACTCTTGCCTACAACGCGTTCACCTTTGGTCCCATTCGTTCCAAATGTATTTCTCCGTCCAACGTTTGAACATCGAGATTGATCGAGCGATCGAAGAGGAACATAGTTGATATATCGTCGGCTGTGTCTCACGGCGGAAGGCGCAGTGACGGCGAGGTAACGGATACTGCCTGACGAAAGGGACCAGCCACGAAATTTAATTCTGACGGCCGTTTAAAAGAATTACGGCGCATTAGCGCGCACCTTGACCCTCGCGGAATGCAACCATAAAAAGCGTCACTAAAAAGCATAGCGACGCTCTAAAAACTGCCATTGTCATGCATATGCGTATACCGCGTACACGCGTTACCGATACAATGAAACCTAACTAGCTATTATGCAGCGACAACGGTTGCACGAATTCTCTACCGGGAATGGATAGAGATTTTTCTTTCTCCCGCGCGTGTTTTCCCCACCGAGAAATGACTTATCTCCTATCCGTGTCGTTTGAGAGGACCAGGGATCGTTTGTCCCTTATATTTCGGGGAATTTCACGAGCTCTCGAGCTCTGGGGCGCTCGCGTCTCAAGGAGGAAGTTGCGTACTTGAACGATGCATCGCGAGCTCTGTCTATATTTAGAATCTCATTTCGAATTCTGATTTTAAAGCGGACAATACGCGATAATGATGGGAGTACCATCTATCACTCCTAAAGAAATCGCATATGGCTGATGCCTTCGCAGCACATCTGAGATCTGAAGTAAAAATGTAACAACGGTCTCTTTCTATTGATGCTGATCAATATTTTCATAAGCTCTCGAATACTCATTTATTGTACTCATATATTGTAACGAGTAATTACTCTTAGGCTGCAATTTGCAAGGCGATGCCTCGCATGTATTCATCGATATACCTTGAACTGTCAAGAGTCTCCGGGTGCTGGAGGAATTCGTGCTCTCCGATGCCTGACGCAAAAAGGAGAACAGGTGTCAATATATTTGTCTTTCGTACTGCTCATCGTTTCCTGCGCGAAGACGACGCGTGGGAAAGGAAAAGCGTCTGCACGCGACAATGTGTATCAGGCGGTCATTTAATCGCGAAATTCTGTATTTTCTCACGCTATACGACGCAGCTTTCCGCCGTTTTCCGCACTGGCGGAACGAACGGGCGGAAATCGAGATCCTGTTAAGGAAACCGCGAAAAAGTCGCTTAATGACAGGTCGAGAATCTAAACCATCGTCTGGCTCCCCTCGCACCGATAATGACGGAAAACAATGGCGAGTGCGCGTACTTGTACGCGTCTTAGGTGTACAATGGCGTTGCCGCACACATGGCGCGCTCCTGCCTTCCTTTAGTTGTCCTCGGTTGGCGGAAAGAAGAAGAAGAAGAAGAAGACGAAGGGAGGCGCCGTAGGAAGGAGCCGCGCGGCTCACTACGCGGCCTACAATTATTACAATTACCGGCGACCGCCTGCCATTTGTTCGTTAATCGCTACGCTACACTCCACTGACTCTAGCACGCATCTCCTCATACGACGTGCGACTATCGTACGAATATTTGCGGTATTCGCCGAGAGAAGAAGAAGGGGGAAACGCGAGAGGCACGTTGACGGTAATTGCCGAGATGTGAGCGGTCATTCGGTGCAGGAATAGATTTCTGTGGTACGAAATGAAAAACTCTCTTGTGTCAGCGAAAGATGCCAAGCGAGGGAAATCGCGGAAAAACAGGAAATAATATACTTGCGGATTTATAGAATCTGTCGTCACTGAAAATGCCTGTGCATAAAGATCGAAACGCGATAACTTGTGCGCATATCGACAATGGCAATCTCATAAAACACTCACTAAATTCCAATAAAATAGGTAGCAATTTATAAAATCTGTCGCGCTGTGCTTCTATAGAATTAGAATAGTCAGCAGGTAAGTTTGCGAACTGCAGAAAGCAAAAAAAAGGTGGAAAAATGTGTCAATAGAATCGGTTTCGTTTTGATCTTCGAATTTAAAAAAAAGATAGATTAAGCACGGTCCATATTTTTACGGGATGAAACCTTTGTCGCAAGAAGAACTTTCGCAAGCGTGAAATGGGTGCCAATAATAGAGTTGACAACCGAGATAAACGTGAAAGTAAAACGACGATTTAGTCAGCGATGATTTAGATACGAACGCGACGAAGAAGTCATATCATTAATCACGTTTTAAATGAATAGCGTCCCGGTTAATACGAAATATTGAAACACGCCAGCCGACCTTCAATGTCAAGGCAAAATATTTCCAAAACTTCACCCCGTAACGAATCCTCCTGAGATCATCAAGTAGATCGGCCATGGAATCTCCGCTCCGTTTCATCCCGATACACGCTATTCTCTCTCATTCATAGATACATAATTTTGGACGGTCTTTGTCGACTGACTTATGCCGGCCATACGTCAGCCCGCATTGTAACAATCGACTCAGGCCTCCTTACGTGCCTCCCAGATCGCGAAGTGACACGCTCGACCCTTTGAAAGAGTACGCGAGCGACCGAGCACGTATATCCTCGTCGGGAGAAAACCGACGAGATCGCTTTATCAAAAAGTAAAGTACTTATGGTCAACTGAGGAACCGTCGTACGGTTGCGCGGAGATTTATGACACGGACGAATAGTCGCGACGATGAAGAACACCGGGGGAGATAGAAGCGTAAACCTCGTTTCTCATTTGATTCACAGGAAGACGATTCGTCGGGCGATGACTTCTACCTCGAATAAAGTTAAAGTTGTGCATAAAGAGGGAACCCGAGATCCGAAAATAATTTAGTTTATACGCTTAACAAAAAGACTCCGTACTTCTAATAAGGTCATGAAACTGAATCGATTTACAGAGTTATCACCGTGTGTAAAGGAGAAAACCTAACTTTGGATTTTATTTCTTTCTGGATGAAGTAATTTGGTCACGTGGAAGCGAAAACGCTCGATTTCCATCGCTCAACTTCATTGCGTATACGGCAGTGTATCTCGTAGAAAAAGGTCATCAAGTCGACCCCGCGTATCACCGAGACGAGAGTTGGAGAGATCCAAACATCGGGACTTCCACCTTTATTGTTACAAATGACACGGCAGTCAATTCGCCTCTGACCCCATCGCGGGTGGGATCGAGCAAACAAGAAAGGACTTGTTCTCCCCTCTTGCCTCTCGCTTCCTCGCTCCACTCCCCTTCTGTTCTCTTTTTTTTATCGTACAGTCGTTTCCATCGACAAATGCTCCAGGCTGTTCGGCATCGACGGTGAGCTATCACGGCTGGAATTCGGTGAATCCGTCGGTAGCAAGCAACTACGAGAAGCAAAAGCAGCTACGTCAGCGAGATTCCCGAGGTGGATTAACCGACTCGTTCCGTGCGGCTTGCGCTCCTGAAAAATTGGATGAGACTTCGCCGTCGACATTGTCGTCGTCGCCGCCGACCGTTCCCGACCAACGAAGACGAATTCCGTTTACGCCGCTACAACGTAAACAGGACGACGATGGATGGAGCAAGGGAGGTGGGGAAGAGATGCGGATCGAGCTGGTTTATTATGCCCTGGCCGTGGATCAGCGGCCAATGGTGAATAACAATGCGTCGTGAAACGGCGGTTCGCTCGTCAATTGAATAATCGATACAAACGTCTGTGTTAACACTAGGAGAATTGACTGGACGACAAATTGTTTTCCCTTGTGATTGTGTTAAAATACGTGGTAACATTATGCTATTATGGTCCATTCGTAAATAGAGCCTAAATGACGCCTTTAATGGAACGAACTAATTATTTTACCTTTTGCTTCGTTTACGAGAATGTGTGTGTGTGTGTGTGTGTGTGTGTGTACGTGTGAAAAATTAATTTATTATTGATTGAAGATCGAAAAATATAAATGGGTTTCGCATAAAGCGGTGCTGTACTGCGAAGATACGCAGAAAATTAGCAGTTAAATAGAAAGAGTACTTATGTAACGTAGATTCTTGTTTTATTCATCCCCGGCGTGTGCCGTCTACTTCCTTGTTCTCACTCTGATCTTTTTACGCAGAGTATCGTCAAGATCGCTGGAAAATCTGTTATTGCGTAACGGTCTAGCGGGAAAAGCGAATACTCTCGTCTCTCCGAGGGCACCCTTTTGCATGCGATCTGGCATGCCTTTATCTCCGTCTTTACCTCGCGAGGCGCCACGCGTGTCGAGACGCCGCGCGCCGTTTCATTGGATTTTCTGCCCGAAGACGTGCAGACAGGTCCTCTATTGATTCGATGGTTCGATATATCGTCTTTCCCGGAGTGCGCATGAATTAGCACTTGAAACTTCGTTGGCGACGCATCGGATTACTTACGGGTTGCAGCTGCAACAGACGCGTCAATCGCGCCTGTTGTATTTACGAGGGTGCCGTCGAGAGAGCGTTGCACTGAGCGAATTTGCAAACCGATGGTCTGGCAGCAAAACTGCTGCACGCCGAGAACTCTCGATCGATCAGTAAGAGCGACTCTTCGTCTTGCATTAATCGCACTCGCGGAAGTCGTGTTAACGCCGTGTTCATTGCATTGATGCGAACACCTTATATAATAAATGCGCATTTTATTTCGGGCTTCGATATTTGTGTCAAAGATAACAAATATATACGCGGGAGAGGGAACAATTCCGTCGCTCGCACGTCGTAAATATTCGTGAGAACGGTTCGTTATAATAATTTTTCCGACGTACGCCCATTAACGCGCAGATCGATACCCATTTCACACGTCCAATCTCGCGAGAGATCTCGGCGTCGATCGTTGCTGAGTCACGGAGTGGACGGAGGGAAAAGATAAACGCGTCTGACACAGTGGGACCAGTATCACCGCTTTTTCCAACCCGGCCTCCGAGTGATCTAAACGACGAAGTTTACGCGCCCGACGCGAAATCGCACTTTCGAATCGCCTGCCATCGAAAGCCGACGTTGAGGTATCCTGCAGGAAGAAGAGCGCGTGGCGGATAAAAAGAAAGGTCCCTTTCCTTCCTCTCCCTCCCTCGCGCCATCTCTCGCTCGCTCTTGCCCGCGTATTCATTTTTATTAACCGACATTTCTCCCGTAATAAAATCCCGGGCAATCTTCATAGAATCTTTGTGAAACACACGGTATCCAGTATCGTTTGACCGTCCCCTCGCTACCGCCTCTCTCTCTCTCTCTTTCTCTATGTGTATGTTGTGTATATGTGTGTCTTCCAGTCGCCCCTCCGGCACGGATATAAAACCTGATGGCCGATAACAACCACTAGCACCCCCTCCTCCGCCGTCTCCATCGCCTCGGCAGGCACCGCCACTGTATCCGACACAAAAGCTGTGAGTGGTTCCCGTTTTATTGGAACCATACACGGATACAGATAGGGGCGATATACCTCTTGCCCACCCCATCGGCGTGTTTCGAGACCAAGAGAGAGTGTATCGTAGCTGGACGGGCGCGCGGGGGAAAGAGCCGGGGACTCCAGCAACGGCAGCGACAGTGCGAGGGATGCTGATGGCCTGACAATATGCGATCTCCCTCTCGACTCAGTGAATTTCTTATACCCGATGTATACGCGATGGGAATCGTGGATTACCGGTCGAAGGGCTGAGCCGGGGAGGTTAAAGAAATTACCAGCCTCGTTTGCGCCGCGCATTGACTGAGAGCCTTTCGACGGCTCTTCGATTCCGAAGCGGTTCTATTGGAAAAGTCTTGACGGATGAGATTTAAGAAGCGACTTCGAAAGTTAAGGAGATTACGGCTGAGAGTGAGGATTCGTTAAAGTGTTCCGATACGAATTTCGCAAGTTAGCGAGAACGAAACATCTTCAATCTTGCAACTCTGGAAATTATTTGCGATCGAGATAAATATGCGGGATGATTCATCCTAAATGTTCCACGGCTGATAAATACTAATTTGAATTGTAGAATTGATATTTCTTGGAAAATTAACGATATACGTTCCACTGACATTTCCACTTATCCACGAAATTGATTTTGTTATCTAGTACTTCTAAAAGATCTTATCGTTGAAAGTGCAGACGACTACCAAAACTTTCGCGAGCATCACTTCACTTGTCGGGCAGTTTCGATCTTACAGTTCGTTGCTCATCGAGTGCCATGCGTTCCGTGTATATCGGCGCCGTTGATTCACTCTGAGAAAATCAGAGAATATCTACGACTTCCTACGCAATCCTTGTCTGCGGGCTACGAGGGTAGCCCCCGTAAATGCGATTCTGTCTGAAGAAATTACAGCTCCATCTCGCCGACTACCGGAACAGCGAGAGCGAGTACTCCTCGAGCGGTAGCTGGCTCGTGATAGCCTTTCGTTTATCCAGGAAAGGATGAAACCGGACGGTAGATTGAATTTGGGCGCGAGCGATGTAGTTCGTACAAAGCGCGAGTGGAATGCTGTTTTCTCTCCGACAGACTGAATTGGCGGAAGTCCAGCATTACGCAGTTGTTCCGGTGCTCCCGGTAACCCCCTCCCTCGTACTCGTAGGTGTGGGACAGAAGATATAGAATTGCGCCAAATAACAGTTCTGGTCTCCGCATTCGCGTCCCCCCACGACCGTAAGCGTCTCCTGATAATACAGTAGGGATATCATGGAGAGCTCTTGATATTTATGCGCCATAAAAGTCCTGTACACGGGAAGGGCAACGTTCGAGTCAAGGGTGCTGACCGGACATCGGTTTCGGGGGAGGCCAAAACGGTCAGCCCTTCGTGATGCTGTCCATCTTCCTCTCTCCTTCTCCCTTTATCGCTCGCCGGCCTACGTCGCCACCGACGCGTACCTCGTTCTGTGCTCCTCTTCGTCATTTATGAGCGGTGAAGTGACCGATTTACTTACAATGGCCGTGGACAAGGCGGCCGCCGCAAAGCCCGTTTGATCGAAGGAAGAGCGTCGAGAAGAGGGAGATTAAAGAAGAGATTTCGTCGCGACGACGGATCTTTGAGCCCTCTTATCGAGCTAACAAATCACGTCGCGTAACGTTTACCACGGATTTGCTTTTAAATATTCCATGAGCTGTTCATGTCGCTTATTTAAATCCGTTCTTGACCGAGTTGTAGAATCTGATTGATAAATATCATTTTTACAAAGCGACAACTTCTCGATTGAATAAAAAAATCGTTGATTATTTTTATCAGAAAGAGCGTATCCTTGAATGAAAAAATGAGTGTTTCAGATGAGGAAAATTTTAAATGAACGTTACTACCGCAAAAACGCGTCTAAACATGAAAAATCCATTCTTAAGAGTGATGTGTACACTATGTACCCATAAATATTATCAAAATGGAACGTCGAAGAAAACATTAGGAATGTCGCAGAAGATTTCGTCAGACAAATCGCGACAGATAAAATGTGGTCGGTATTAAGGTCGCATCGTTGCGACAGCCTTCGTAAAGCGCTCCGACAACTTTTTTTTCATTAAACGACAACGAATTCACGGACGGTGGCGCTTAGCCTCCTTTCGAGTGGCGAGTTTTCTGCGCCACGATCTCAATCGAGGGGATCTCGACGTAAGTGTAAATGTAATCGTTTCTACCTTCGAATTAATAGGAAAAGCGCCGCTTCTCGAAGGACATAAATCAACACTTACAATTAGTATGCAATGAAGTACAACGCGAGATACGTAAAATTAATTGAAACAATATTGATTTTTTATCTTTACACAGAAAAAAAATTAGTATCAAATCAACAATTCAATGTTTCATATAAGAATATAAAATCTTTTTGGAAGCATTTATAATCTCAAAAAGACATAATTTGTTAACATAAAGAAATTTTGTTTCTCCATGTAAGCAAATTATGTCTGATCAAGATTACTAAATTCTTCCAAGAAGATTTTATATTCTTGCTTATACATGAAACAATGAATTGTTGATTTGATACTCATTTTTTTGTGTACGTCATCAGTTAAGTGGTTATTAAATTACAAAGATTATGAGTATTTATATTTAATTAAATTGAAAGAATATGTGTTAGCAGAAATAATATCGTTTAATAATTAATAAAAATTCATAACATTGTTTCTCGAAAGAATGAAAATTGCATGCTCATCCATACAAATAAGTTTATATCGTCGCGAGATATCGTGGAAGATTGAAAACGGAAAAGCTGTACATACGTAGCTACTGCTCGAATTTCCATTCAAATAAGAACGCGTCGCAGATCGAAGTCCATCTAGCTCGTTTGTAATATTGCGCGAGAACAACGAACACGAGACAGCGAATGAGTCCGTTCCCGGGGGTCCTGTCATCTCGAATTCGCGACGCGAATAGCCCAGTCGCCATTTCTCAACACGTAAAGACGAGACTCGCGTGTCTCGCATGCATACGCAAGCAGACGAGACTTTCGACGGGCCACAACCGGAAACGAGGCGAAAGAGCTCCGCGCCGTGCATCGACGTGCGCGTTTGCGAGGATGTCTTAGTCTCTGTGCCTCAGTCTCGCGAATATCTCGCGAATATCTCTCGTCGTGGATCCGCCGTCGCTGCCGTCTGGCTGC
>QKQZ01053581.1:0-11037 GCA_003595255.1 Solenopsis fugax | reverse complement strand
CTCTCGTCATCATGTTACCCTGTTCCCCATACTCTTCTGACGTGTGCAAGGGCCAACAAGGAACGAAGGAGATACGATTTGGCACGAACCGTTCGCAATGCTTTTTAAAGCACAGCAATATGCGCCGAGACAGCGACTGTCAGCGATATTGGGTTTACCTACGAGCGCGAGCGCGTATCTCTCGCTCCGTGAAGTATCGGTGAATATATTGGACGCGGGCCTTAACGTGTGTGAGTGAGGCAAGTATAATGGCATTATACTCGGCAACGCAACTCGTCAGAAAATGCCTAACTTCCGCTTCTTCCTCCATCCGTTTCTCTCCCTACCCGCCCATCGTTTTCTCTCTGCCTCTGTCTGTCGTTCTTGGTCCCGTTTCAGCACAAACGGAAGTATCGGGCTCATTCGCCGACGTTACCAGACGGTTATACATAAATCGAAACATCGGCGTATATACCGGAATAACTCCCAGGCGACATCATGCGATATTCAATGAAAGTCATAGATTCATTTATTGAAGTTTATAAGGTGTTTTATAAAAAACTTTTAGTGATTGGTGTTATTTATTAATTCTGAGAGATAACATAGAGTTTTAAATTACAACCAGATGATATTGAAAGCATAAGCTTAATTCATTATTAATATAGGTAACATATTTTGTATTCCACATTTCACTTGATGACGCAGAAGTTATAGTAATAATCTCAATTTCATGAACGCGATCTTCATAGAGTACAAGATGGTACCATTCCATTGACCATATCACAAATTCATGGATTTCCAAAGTACAAGAGTAAACTTAGTGTACCAGTAGATGAGGTACGGGCACTTTAGGGAATAAGCTAGTACTCCGATGTCTCAATTGCGAATTACAGAACTCTAAAGTACGAGAGTAAACTCGGTATAACGCCATTACCTCACCTGCCGATTTGGCTGTAAGCCTAGAATTTGCTCTTGGGACTTAGGATACCATAATTCGCGAACATATCGCCGAACTATAGAAATTATTTCCTTAATAACGATTGCTGAGCTATAGAAATTATTTTCTTAATAATGATCCGCCCTGTAACTTTAGACACAATATCATATTGCGATTTTTTTCAACAGAAGTAATTATTAATTCATTAAAAATAATTTTGTAAATAATAAAATATACGTGAAACGCGAGATAATCGATTAAATGGTCTTTATTATCTGCAATACACAAGTGTTGTTATTATGTTATTATATTTATGTTTTGATATTTGCAGTAAAAAACATCATTAAAGCAGCATTATGCAAGTGAGAATAGCATTCTCGTCAGAATTTTCCGCATTCTTTAATTGCGAAACTGTTTATTACATTTTAACGTAATTTTTTACTCATATAAAAGATTTGATACAAAAAACTAGCACCAATTTATAATTAACAGTAAAATTAATTAATTTTTGTATATGTGTCTATATACTATCAAAAAATCTGCATCGGAATTTTGTATCTCTTAACGACAGTCGTTTAATCATTACACTGTCGTTACGCAGATATTGTACATGGTGAAAAAGCTGTGCAACGATAAATGTAACGACACTATCATTAAGTGTTCCCGCTACTAATGTAGTAAAATAGTACAATAATAAGAACAACAATAATAACGATGATGATGATGATAATGATAATGATAATGATGATGACAATAATAATAATGCTTTGCTACATTATTAGTCTTTATATTTTTAATTGGCAAACGTATACACACACACATTTAATTTCAAAAATAGTTTTAATACAATATATAAAATTGTGCTATTCTATCGCGGATTGCAAATTTTAGAGATTGTGAAAAACGGTCCTAAGTCTAAACTAATATTAAATCAATGCGTTTTTATTTATTATATTATGTACTCAATGCAAGAGAATAAAATATACATGTATTAAAATATGCTAGAGAATAAGATATGTTTTAAAATATAATATATTTGTATGTGAAGGTATATGTTTTTAAAATGCGCCCCGAGTGCGTCAAGTTTTATACGTCAACTTGATCTTAAGACCGTTTTATAATTTAAAATTCGCAACGGAATTCGCGACAGAGTACAATTGTATGTATCATGCTAAAACTAAAACTATTTTTGAAGTGAAGTATTTCTACGTTAAAAATATAGGAATAATGGATTCGTTAAGAAAAGTAGATAAACTTTGTTTAATTTTTAATTGTTTTAAAATTTATAAGTTCGAACATTGCGATATTCCGTTTATAGAGCACCGAGAGAAAAACTAAAACTAAAACTTTTCTCATATAATTTAATCTCAAATATTGATTGAGGCTTAAAACTCAACCGATTATTGAATCGATTGAATCGACATATTAGTAGGACACAGTCCATAATCAGTATTTTAAAATAAATGTTGAAATCAATCTAATTGTAAATAAGATTGATTTCCTTTTGAATATTATTCAGGCAATTTATTTCAATAAATACAGCTCCTAAAAATACGTAACATTCTATATTAATACAGATTTACATTGCGTGCATGTTTTTAAACTAGAATAAAGTAATTAATACATTAATACAAGAGCATGTATTTTGTTACGAAATATCGACAAATCTCTCACAATGTGCAATACATTAAACGAACATAATTATTTATGAATGCTACATTTTCATTTTGACTAGCCAAACAATAATTTGACAAATACGATTAAATATATCTGCGATTTCAATTAGTACATATAAAACTGAAATACATAATGTAGAAAATTTATCAAACGCAGCGTTATTTTAAATGGCAATTTTTATCTTGTTTTATTCTCATTAGGAAAATAATAATTATATGATTTATTTTAAAATTATAACTTTATAAAGAAAAAAACACAATTCTCGAGATTCATCCATGGGCTTATTAAATTTTTAAAGGAAATGAAAACAGAAAGTCGAATTGTGTGTCTATGATATTTATATAATGAAATATGCCAATAAAGTTCCCTAACGAACCATGAAACGGGTTCGCCAGTAGTTAACTGAAGTTCATCAACACGTCTCGCTCTGTATATCTTTCCTTAAATTATCTACCGACCGATATAATATTTTTACTTATGCCTGGCCGAAAGTTATTCTAACTCGTATAAATCAACTCACTGGTATTATTACTTCCTATAATTAGGATTTATTAATTAGGCAATATTCCATAAAATACTTCATTTTATGAATTTTTATGAAGCATAAATGTATCTGTAGCTTTACTGCGACAGGTTGAAAAATACGCGGTACATTAATTAAGAGTTTGTTTTTTTTATTACTTCCGATTAATTTCGTCATGTCACGTCTTTTATTATCTCTGATTAATTTCGTTATGTCACGTCACATTTCGCTACGATGAGAGAATTCTCAAGTTTGCCGAAAGAAAGTTCGTCAGGATGACTTTGCTCTCTGATCCGGGGATCTATTTGTAGGCAGCGACGTTGCTACAGAAAAAGAGACGCTGATGCACCGCTTTCCTTATTTCGTGGCTTGAATCAGATTGAAATGTCAGAACGAGCTTGCGACCGGCATTGCAGTTTTTTGTCGTAGGTAAATTTCGGAGCTTTCACGACCAAACGGCCGCAGAAGAAACAAGTAAGAAGGGGGAGGAAAGGAGCAAGGAACAACTTGCTGCCGAGTATATACATACGAGCCGTCAGTTGGAGGCCCCATCTCGCTCGTGATGTCGCCGATGTCTTAGAATATTAGCTATTTTCCGCCCGGCTGCGCCGGATGAAGCGACTCGCCTTTTCCTCCTTTTTTTCTTTCCTTACATCGCATACTGCTATCTCACCTGTTCTCCAGAGAGAACAAAAGTGGCAACTGTTGGGAATATAGTTATAGCTACAGAATAAATTGGGGTTTGGGTAATATTATGAAAATAGACACATCTGACGGCGTAATTATCTATTTACATATGCATTTGCTGTGTCAGAGATCGATATCACAAATTTCTAGAAACATTAGTTGTTTTATTAACTTGGCACAGTATTCCAGTACCTGAAAAAGCTCATTTCGGAAAAAAATCGTGTTTCATAGGAAAAAAATATTTTATCTAAAAGTTGCTTTCTATAGATTACGAAAATAATTTGTTTTGTACAGATTTCTATTTGAAATTTTCAAATTATCTTCTGCTGGGATAAATGAGGTAAATTCAGTTTTGACATAGTCTTAAAGGCACTTGATAAGTCTATGGATTTGAGACCAAAACGATTAAAATTGATATTTTCAAGATATTAAACTGTTAAGTCTTTTACCTTGTATAAATATAATTGCAATACATTGTATAAGTTTATAGGCAACAGATGACAACTGAAAATGTTTTAACTACTTTTTCAAATGTTGACTTATTACATTACATAAGAAATTTTGTAGAGAACTTGCGGAGACAATTTTGTGCATTAAAATGATTTTATTAACTTTTGACTTTTTTATGCTAACGTACATATCAGATTGTTACTCTTAAAGGTTTCAAATTGTTACTCAGACGTTGTTTCCTATGAAAATAAATATGTATTGAGTCTTTCATTATTTTTAATTTGCTCATTTAAAGGCCTATTTATTTACCTTTGCATTGATGATTATATTAAATCGATTTTCTTATTATTCCTATTTACTTATTACGATTAATAAAGAAATTTAGTTATTTCTCTTGAATTTTATAATAAAATGTTAAAAATCTTAAGAATGTATAAGGAATTTTTTTAGTTTTTCAAGCGAATTAAATTTATAACTTAGCATCTTTATTTGAGCGAACAATATCATACACGGAAAGAATAATTTTGCTGAAATACAGATCTGAAAATAGTTATGTTGAACCATTGAAAAGATTGTATAAAGTGTTTAATTTGGTTGCTAGAATGTCAAAACTGTATCAACTTTATTATGTTTCGGCGTTCTACATAACTATTTTGATGGCCCACTATAAAATTATTTTCTGATCTGTATCTGACTAAATTTTTAGATGCTGCAGTAAAATTTTTCTTTCTGTGTACAAAATGTATGCATGAAATTGCTCAAGTTTACGGAAATAGTTTCAAATTACCGGTCAATTTAAAAATTAATTATTAGGTTTATATAAGATATTGCATATTTAAGATAATAATAATTTAAACGGTTTCAAATTTTACTTTTTGAAAACTTAAAAAACTTACAATTTTTGTCCAGCTTTTTCGGATTCTGATTCACGGTGTGGCATTATTTAGATGAAGTATGACAAACAAGCTAAATTCTAATTATTTTTTCTGCTATATTAGTAATGTTAATCGATAACATTATTAGACAAAATGTTTGAAAAATATTATACATTACATAAACCTTTTTGCAATAATAAATGATGGAGTTTATTGCATTCCATCTGTGTAATAATGTTATAGATTTTCACTTAGGTAACCCCACCGCGCCGGGTTAATAATAGTTTTATTAATAATATTTCTATTAATAATAAAATAGTCCCTTCGCTGAGTCTATAAAAACATTAGAAAAATAATTACCATGTGCCGTTTAATTTATAAATAAAATTCACACAACCAGCGTGTGCTCGAGCATATGGAAGCCTCGAGCATACGAATATTTTTAGACTGATGGCACTGATTCGAGTGGTAGATACAAAATAGTGGACATAGAGTAAGAGTACAATGAAGCCAAGTCGCCCGAAGCGATAATTGTATATTGTACTTCCTGCAAATGTAATAATTCACTTCGCGAAATCTATCGTTCGTATCTTAAGAGGGTGCCTTCGCACTTTCCATTCCGCTATCGACTATCACACGTACTACATCTAGCGTTTACTTAATCCTATGCGAGTATTCTATTCGCTCGTATTTATCGCGAAAAGAAAGAGAGAAAGAGAGAGACATTGCCTGATTACTGCAAATCATAGTATGCACACCAGCAATCCTAGAAAAGAAGAAAAATCTTTTTATTCGTATCAAAACTGGAAATCTGTTTTCAAAAACGCTCGTTTATCGTGGCAGTAAGCGTCCATAACGTATGCGTATGCGTAAGTGATGTGCAGTTACGGCCAAGAAGGCTTTATCACGCACACGTCGAGTAAATCCGTAAAATAAAAGGACGACAGAAACGGGACAACACGAAGTCTGAGTGTTATCCGAGAAAGCGTGGGTCGGATTCAGCCGAGACGTTTACCTAAATCGTCCTGTATCTGATCCAGTTTCGAATGGCGAATGTAAAGTAGGTGCTCGATTTCCATCGTCTTCAGTACGTCCTCTCTCTCTCTCTCTCTCTTTTGCTCTTTTTTCTTTTCCTCCTCCTCCTCCACGAAAAACGACGTAAGGTCGTCGACATCGATATGTTTCCGCGAAACGCCGTGAGGCAAAGCGTAGCTCGATGAACAATCGATTCGTGAAAATTTAATTATGCCGTAGCTGAAGAGGAGGATAGTAGATCCTTCAAACTTTCATGAGAGGCAGGAAGAATCAATAGTCACGTGACCGAGATGAATTTCAGTGGATGCACTTTATTTTATCGCGGTGAAACGTAATAAGCGAGCAAAGCTACGAACGTGTATTTTCAAGTGCTGCGAGTGCTCACGGCTCGCCAAGTTTGCACTGAATACACATACTGTACACTTAATAGCATTTTACAAATTAGCAACGTGTTATGCAAGCAATACGATTATTTACGAGTGCAATTTAATTCTGAAGAATCATAGGGTAGCATAATACGTGACAATAAAGTTTTTCTATTTGGAACGATAATTATTGAAACGACACTGAGAAAAGCATCTCTTTTTATCCAAAGAGAATACTGTATTTGCATAAATTAAACGGAAGCACATTCCACGAATATGGCATACATTAAGCAGATAGCTGCGTTAATCTTCTTATCATCGATCTTTGCGAGCGTGTGAAAGCTTAGTGTCATCGCCAGTTACCTGCAGAAGTACGTAAATTCTCAATTTTCCCGACAGAGTACATCGTTTGGAAAGCTTCCAGTTAAATGTTTACTCCTAGAAAGAGACGATTCCGTCTTTCACGAGCTCGCTGCGCATACTCGACCGTTGCGAATAATTCTATTTGTTTAATTAAATCTCCGTTGCTGCCGATTTAAGCGTGCTTGTAAGCTTAATTGAACAGAAATGATTACATTCGAAAGTAAGCCGTGCAAGTGCATGCTTATGAGATCTCAATTTTCTGTTGCAACGTCGCGAGAAAGTCTTGCTGTCATATTCGACGATTTAGAGATCGTTCGAAAGATTTCGTTAAGATGTAATCTCTCCCGCGTGTGAACTAAGACGTACGATACAACACCGTGATGCTTGCTCGATGTCGAAGCCATATTAGACACGTGCGTACTTTTGGTGTGTTGCATAGTAGAAGCAATTAAAACTTTCTTGCGTTTATACTGGAGGAGAACCCGGCGCGCGACATTGAATGTACGCCGACGATTTCTATTCCGATTCGCCGTCGATCCGTATGCAAAGTAATGCGTTTGGAAACTTCTGCGAAGCCCTTCCTTCGAATTAATATTGAAATCAGTGTCGAGGTGCTAGAAAGAAAAAGGAATTTCCCTCTCTCGTTTTGGAAGCGTATTTGCATGCATTTTCAATTTAATTGAAAAAACAATCGAGTCAGAAGTGAGGGACGAGGATGACTTGCGGATCGATCGAAAGTGCTTAACGTGATTAGATAAAGTTTCATTATTGCGTAATAATGAACATAATCTTGCTGTAATATTTTCTTTGTAGGAAAAATCGATGTTCGACGTTACACTTAAATTTGTCAGTAATAATTAAGTAATAATTATTTTCTCTTAATTGTGTAATATAAGGAACATAATAATTACTTTAAGAAGTATAATAATTACATATTTTTTCTCTTGAAACACGCCGCTTTTATGAGAACGTAAATAACAGTCTATTGATCCCCCGAAAGCTAATTAATCCGTTGGCGGTAACAGCTAATGAATCTTGCGGAGGCTGCCTTAAGTTTTGTGCAGGAGACGCAGAAATATGCCGTCCTGTACTTCGCAAAACGGAATCTTCTGAATGGGGCTCGTCGGGCGGAGATAATAATTAATGTCGTTTATGTCGCGAGTTTCGTATCTCCCGGTGGTATTCACCCTGACTCATTTATAAGGGCAATATCTCGACTCGGGATCGACTCGTTCGTTACTCGACGAGCGCGAGGTGAGTATGCTGGTATTATCGGCGTGCATATACGCACGCGGGACTACATAAAACGCATAAGAACTCTCCGATCGATCATCATTCAAGCGGACGAACTCGCGATTAACGAGCGGTTGTTCTCATTGATAAATGTTACATACGCAGTACGTGCAATCTTATACGTATACAAGACAAAAGCGATAAGAATAGCACTGATCCTAGAAGACAAACTATCCATTTAACTATCTGTGCATAGAAAAAAATTAGTATAAAATTAACAATAATTTTCTCACATATAAATAAGAATATAAAATCTTCTGTAAAGAATTTGATAATTTTAAATTTCAGCAAAATATTACATTTTTGTTTCAATGTTATAAATCTAATAAAATCATTTAAAGACCACGATATGATTGTTTTGATAACAATAGCACAATATTAAAAAATTCTAATTCTAATTTTTAATTTTTGATTCGAAGATATTGATATTTCCTATCCGATTCCCATTTTTTCTCTTAACTCGTGAAAATTATATAATTAAATAAAAATTTTTTTATTTAATTAAATTTATGCTTTTTTTATAAAATATAAAATTTCTTCATGTATAAGCAAGTTATAATTAAAATTATCAAATTCTTTAAAGATTTTATATTTTTACTTATATATGAAGACAATGATTTAATTTTAATTTGAGTGTTTTTTATGCGTTGTCGTAAGCTCAGATTAAAATTCATACTTTGCATATCTAAAAAAATAAAGATTTTTCTCTTTTGTACTTAACACTGGCATTACTACATTGTTCACACAATTCATTTTATTAAATTAAATACAGATTTTTTTATAAATTCGATAAATATATTTTGAGAGTAATAAAAATATTCACGAACATAATTATTCCTGTACTTACAGTAAAAAATGTTCGATGTTGTCTTCGAGTAAAAACGTAATTTGCGCGGATTTTATGTATCAGTGTGGTTGAGAATAAACAAAATTATGTTGTAAAAAAATTTAATTAGCGAATTTGTGTTAAACTTCTGCATTTTTCTTTTAATAGGGAGCACGATAGATAGTTTTGGTAATATAGCACATGTTTCTACATGTTTCGCGAAAACGAAACGCTCATCCGGAAATGGAACAATTCGTGCTAGCGTGTCACGGGAATTGTCACCTAGAAAATCATGTTGCTGTGAATCGTGTGCGCATAACGACCGGGAAGAAGGATGCGGAATTTGTGTCGCCGCCGTGAGCCTTCGCGAAATCATACGGCGCGATCCCAACATTGGATTCTCTACACAGACCATTCACGTTAGTGTCTCTACAGACACCAACCGTATGAGCAGTATATAATTAGTCTAATGACAGTTCCGAGTACTGTACGAGAGCTGGGAATGGTACAAGGCACCATAAATCCGTACATAGATACACTATCTCTAGTATATGTATCGAGTGAATTGCTCGAGGATAGCAACAAATAATTGAGACTTTCTCGTAACTTTTGGAAAATATTTTTTTAATTTATTTAAATTTTGTCCTTATTTAATTTTAATTATGTTTTCTTTATACTTGTATATTTATTTCATCATTCTGTGTATAAAAGTATGGTATAATATTATCAAAAATTAATGATTTACGAGGTATTTTATATTTATATCAAAATCTGTTAGAATGAAATATAAATATCTCTAAACTATTGACTCTTTATATTTTTATTTTAGCACTTCTTTATATATGAATAACTAGAAAAATCATAAAAATGTAAAAAAAATCATATAATTCCATTAAAAAAATGACAATGATTTTTATGTGATTAAAAAATCAATTGTTTCGAAATTCGATTTTATCATTGTTTGTCAACCTTCAAACAACAACTTTTATTTGAAATAATTTTTTAAAAGTAAAAAGCTTACTTTTGAATTATTTGCGATTCTCATCTCACGAAAATGATTTTGTATGTATACATTTATGTATACATTTAGTTCTTTAGATTTCCTTGTTTAGATTTTTTTATAATCGGTTCATTATTTGTTTTAATTTATTTTATTCCTTAGAAATGTTAATATTATGTAATTCCTGGTGTGTATATAAAAAAGGCAAGATATTAATAGTGCCTTTAATTATATATTTTTTTGGATTAAATTCTGTATGTTACAACCTAAGTATATTTCATATATTTTATATCCTACACAGTAAAAAATTGTGCGTGGGTCTNTGGGTCTATATGTTAAAATTTTCTTGTGTTACCATGTTTTGATTACTACTTCAATGTAAAATTAACATACCACTTCCGATGACAAGTTTATCCGGTCTTTGTGCGTAGCGCACCGAGTCACCTCAGGTACTTAGACTCTGTACTGACACCATAAGTGAAGGAAAAGAATCAGGGACGTAACAATACATTCATATATAAAAAAATATTTTTTTGTTATTTTACATATTAAAAACAAACTTGATTTATAAATAAAATTAAATAAAATACTAAATTTACAAATAAAATATTAATTTATTTGATGATATTGTAATTGTTTTGTTATTTATTATTGTGTTGAATACACCCATTAACTTAAACTGACTTATTATTAGAGGCATATGTTGTGCATCTGAATAAAATTGTCAAAAAAATTTATATTATTAAAATTTCAAAAAACATTTTTTTTATGATTGTTTTGCGTCAAATTATAACAATTTTACATTTTCAATTTTCTGCATTTTCATGCTTTAGAAATTAAATTTCGTATCATGACTATTTCCGATTTTTGCTAAGAAATAATTAATCAAAATTGGAACTATTATTTCGCTACTCTTATTAGAGGGCGTCTACGTGGTATCTACGTGGTCTTTAAGTGATATTTTTTGTGGCGCCTATGCGAACGGATACGCGCCTGTAGGCGCGCCCGTTCGGCCGCCACTGCACGC